>APFE031011963.1:148719-236198 GCA_000404065.3 Pinus taeda | reverse complement strand
CTCTCTTATCATCCTTGTTCTTTATGTTGATCATCTTATTCTTACTGGTAGTGATCCAACCTTATAAACCATGTGAAGTCCAGCCTTAAAAAGAAATTTGAAATGACAGACTTAGGACACTTACACTATTTTCTCGGTCTTCAAGTCTTGCAATCCAAGGAGGGTATTTCCCTTTCCCAGTCCAAGTATGCTTGTGATATTCTTCGTCATTTTCACATGGAAGATTGTAAGCCAGCTCCTTCTCCCTTTCAGTCTGGAGTCAACTTTCAGTCTCTTGTACTTCTCCTGAAGTTGATGCTACCTTATACCGTCAACTTGTAGGAAAACTTTTGTATCTAACCCATACTCATCCTGACCTTTCCTTTGTTGTTGGCCTTGTTGGTCAGTTTATGCAAAACCCACGTGAAAGTCATTAGAAAGCAGCTAAAAGAATACTTTGTTATGTTCGAGGTACAGTTCAGTTTGGAATTCATTACAGTGCCGAAGCATCTCCTCTATTGGTTGGTTTCACTTATTCCGATTGGGTTGGTGACCCTGATGATCGAAAGTCTACTGCAGGTTATGTGTTCACTCTTGGTTCAGGACCTATTACATGGGCTTGCAAGAAACAAGGTTCCATTTCTCTTTCTTCAGTAGAAGTAGATTATTGTGGTGCCGTAGAAGCTAGTAAGGAAGCCTTGTGGCTTCGTCAGATCCTATCAGAGTTTGGCTTTCAGCAGCAGCATCCGAGTACACTTTGGTGTGATAATCAAAGTGTCATTCAACTATGCAAAGATCCAATCCCATCAGCGTATCAAACACATTGAACTGCACATGCACTTCATTAGAAATATCATTCATGACCATGTTCTTGAAGTGCAATATTGTTCAACAGATGATCAAGTTGCAGACATCTTTACAAAGGCTCTCACAGAGGCGAAGTTTACTAAACTTCGATTTATGGCTGGAGTTCAGGAAGTTGTCACTAAGGGGGGATAGGCTCTAGTGCCTCCTTCCTTCTCCTATTGTGTCATATTTGTAAATCCTTCAATCCTATCCCAAGTTGTTCTTAAGGGGGGATGTTAGGATATTCCGACACATAGGAAATAGTTAAGTTCACCTTGGTCTAGTATAGAGTTAGGTATAGAGTTAGGTAAAGTGTGTTTCTTTACCGTTGTACATTTTGTAACTTACAATCCGACGGTCACGATATGTAGTGATCCGACGGTTCATTCTCTCCTCGGTATTACCGACACTTGATCCGTGGCTTGACACCCGATTGGTCCATGAATTCTATTTAAAGCGCATGGAGGGTCATTTGTAGGTTAACCGTGCATGAGAGAAGCTTATGTAAATTTTCATTCTTTTATTAATAAATTGCCTGTAGTAGCCACGTTGGCGCAGGCCGTGTACTGTTTCCCTCTCTGAGGGTTTTAACCACGTCAAAATACTGGTGTATTGATCTGTGATCTGTTTGTGAGCGGTGTCCTTCTGGTGTTCTGTCTGAGGAACTTACCCTGTAAATTTCTACAATGACACATGGAGAACACGGTGTCCATCCTCACTCCCTCTCAACTAGGGAGAAGATAATGCCAAGCCCAAGCTTGCGTCAAAGTACTCATACTTCCCTTACATCAGCTACTTATTCAGCCATGGAGGTCTTATTTGTAGCTTCTCAGCTCCTATCTGCACCATACTCTTGAATCATCAAGTGCTTCCATCTTCTATAAAAAGCTAGGTCCTTGACAATCTTAGTAGAGCATCATGATCAAATCTAGCATGCCGTCAAATAGTCCATCAAACATTTAATGGAGCCAAACTGCGTCCCAACTAATTGTACCAGCTACCACATCTCCTGCCTTCGCGGTGCAACAAAATTTTGCTTCATACTCTATTAGGAAACCAACCAAATCCCAACCATCAGTAGTATCCCTACTCATTATCAGTACTACCAATCCAAACGTTGTAGTGTAAGATCTTTCATGTCAACTTCTACTTCCAACTCCCTCTGAAGTCAATATTTCATCATGAGTCCTTCCTTTTCAAAGTTCGAGGTCTTCTTTAATTACGAAGTTTCTTCAAAATATGGAGTAACTCTTCTAACTGACGCAATCATCTTAACTTGTTCCTCTCCCTCTTACTAGGGGAATCTTTGAACTGCTCTCTCTTTCTGCAATCACGTTCTTCCATCTTCATGCTTTGCTACGTTCTTTCCATTCTTTCATCTATTGTCAAGTCTTGAATAGTTCTTATTATTGACCTGCAAATTTATTAGAAGGCTATAAAAGAACAAATATAAATAAGCAAAGTACAAAGACAATAGCAATAGTAGTAATCAAGGAGAGTACTTATCTTTTGAGGAAGTTCAGCTCCCTCTTAATCTTGGACCTTTTCATCAATCTTGTCCTCACCTCAGCATAATGTCATTTATGTCCTTCTCAAGAGCTAGGGCTTCTTCTTACAGCTCATATGATTAGTCTTAGGGTTTTCTTAGTCAAGCTACTTAGACGGATTGGTTCTCTTGATTAAATGCTAATTCGAAACCCTCATACATGACAAAATCCAATGGAAACATTACAATCCCCCCAATCTCGAAATCCTGAAAAACTGATAAGTCTTCTGGATTTTGAGTGAGATCTAAAATCCTACTTTCTTCATATGAAATCCAATGGGATCAGGACCACTCTCAAACATCCTGAGTCATTTCATGGTAATGTTAAAAATTTAAGTAAAATGATGAAAATGAAAGATAAAGGGGAAAGAATTGCATAGCAATAGTATGGCCATAGGCTTGAATATTAGGTACCTATTGTGGGCTATTGCCAGCTAAGACAAAAATTAAAAGAAAAAAAGCAAAAGAGGCCCCACTTGGTGCATTCTACGCAGATTTACCGAACAGGTACCAAACCACCAGTTTGATGAAAATAGCCGGCTCGGTACTGAACCAGCCAAAAACAGTTAGAGTCACTAGTTCAAACTGGTTTTTGCCTCAAAACAGTTGGACCGGTCAATTCAAACTAGTTTGGTCTGGTCCTGATAACACTGTTTCCAAACCACTTCTGAAGCTTATAATTAAATCTGGAAATTCTAGATGATATAACCAAGAGGGCTTTCACCCGATATTCTGAAAAGTAATTTCCAGCTTGTTGGAAATTCACTTTTCAGCAAAATTTTGATTGAGAGAAAGCCCCCAAAGTCTCAAAATTAATCCTCATACCATTCTACTGCTAGACTAATCATCTAGAAATGTTAAGGCACTTGTATGGTGGCTGTTATAGTCAAATCAGATTGTTGTCCCTCCGTTTTTTTGCAAATTTTACAGTTTGTTACACAAGACAGCAAGTTGTTTCAACTCATAACTCTCTAACCAGCAATCCAACTCGTGGAATAATTACATATTTGGTTAGATATTTTTTCCTGTAGACCAAAATCCATAGGTTACACAATATGTTTTTGGTGCTCCTAATTTTGCTATTTAGTTTTCTATTGTTACAGTGACATATTGTACAGCTAGACAATTCTTCAAAGTGAATGCCTCCACTCTAAGTGACTTTATATAAGGCAATGATTTTATTTTGGAGTTACTTAGAGTTATATTAGGTGCTCCTCCCTTGGCCATTTAAGGGATGTTGGGCCTAAATAACGGGGGCTTGTGCAAGGTGACAGCGGGTCCTCGTCCTATGTGTGCCCATCCAGCAAGTTGTCAGGACCTTAGCAACATTGCTAATTGGATCGGTAACATGACCTATACACATTGTTTGTAGATATTCTCTTGAATGATTGTATTCATCTCCTATTTGGTGATGCTCCTCAAAAAAATGGTAGTCCAACACTATTGGAAAATTCCCAACTTCCAAGGTTAACCATTCTAGTTCCCTTTATGTCAACATGTCCCTGAACCTTCCAACAAAAGAATATTGGACTCTATAATAATGGAACAAGACCTAGTGCCTTAATAAAGCCAAGTACCAACACTAAAATGGGTCTACATTATAGTTAATGTTTACTCTTGGTGCCAACCCTTTCAAAGTTGTGGAAAAAATTAATGCAAAAACCAAAAGCGTGACATGGTGAACCTTCTGGTATTAATAAAACTCGAGAATTGGTGTGCCACCTCATTCAAAACGATCTCTTCACATTGAAAATGGCATTTTGTGCAGTGTAATACATAACATATAATGCATAGTTGGAAACCCATGTTATTGTCACTTGACCGATCACCCAAGCAAAAAGCCAAAGCCAAAGCCAATTCTTAATATGATTAAGCCAACCTACTGACTTCAATCTAGTATGACATGGAATGCTCTGCATGTTGATTTTTCAAGACTTTCTAATCTAATAGTTACTCCTAATGATTTCTTAGTTAAATCTTTTTGTATTCACATTCATCATTAAGCAATTACAAAGAAGATCTCAACAATAGAACAAATAATGACAGTAGGGTCATAAAGAGACAGCCAAACAAAAGACACAAATATTTACCCTGGGAAAACCCTCTTATAGGGAAGAACCCAGTGACCTTTTCTCAGAGAAATTATTCAGTTCAACAAGAGATACAATCTAATTTATTCCAATCAAAACAAGGTCAAATTGACCATAAACAAACCTAGGTCAAACTTGGTCAAATAGAGATAAGTAGCCTCAAAAAATCCGGTCTTCCTCAAAGAATTTGGTCGGTTGTTGCCTCAGGAAACTTCGGTTTCTTGTTGCCTCGAGAAATTTCAGTCTACGACTGCCTCTGGGAATTTCAATCTACGGCTACGTCAAGGAATTTCAGTCTATAGATGCCTCGAGGAATTTCGATCTGCAGCTACCTCAGGGAATTTCGGCCTTCTCATTAGAATTCATCTTGTTGCCTAGAAACTCATTTTGTTGCCTCAGAGAACTCCCACGTGTGAACAGAATATAAGAAGTGATCTTAATTATGGTACAGTGGAGGAGGACAAATGTTTGTATATATAGAGATTAGAGTGCCCCAATAGACATGTCCCTTGGGCTAGGCCGACTTGAGCAATTTTGGAAATTAAATTTTTTTATTTACGCTCCTTAATTTGGAGTCGACTTAGAAATCAATTTATATTTATCATTTCTTTTTTTTTACGAGCTAAAATAAAATTACGAAGACCGACCAAAGTAGTAATCGTATTATAAAAATATGATGGTGGTTTACATTCCCTCAGATGGTGTGCCTAAATAGGCATTGACAAGTCACGAGGGTTGATTGGTCATGCTTTTTGACCTTTCACTTACATAATTAATTTTATTAATGTTTTACTAATTTAATTAATTAATTATTAAATTATTATTATTGTATTATGAATTATTTATTGATAACATTGCCACCCCCTTAGAGATGCTTTGTCCTCAAAACATAACCACAAGGGTTTTCTTTAGTAGAACAGTGTTGCGATGGAATGGCATCCTTTCGTTGACTAGTGCATTCATCACGAGTAATTGTACCTTCCTTGGAACTAGGAGTGTTAACACCTTTTAGTTTATAATGTCATCCTTGCCAGTTAAACTCCATGAATTGTTCTTTAAGGTTTGTAGTATAGCTTCCTAATTGTATTAACCATTCTGCACCTAGAACTACATCCATTTCTTTGAGTGGTAAGGCAAATAGATCTGTTTGTAGCTCTAGTTCTTGTATTTGAATTGAAACCTTATTACATTCTCTTATTTCTTTGAACTTTTGCCCAATAGCGACATATATGGTGAGGTCCTTAATTGGGCATATACAAAGGCCAAGTTGTTTAGCAAGATCAATGTTTATACAGTTGAGAGTACTACCAGAATCTATAAGTATATTGACATTTATGTCTTTTATGAGTCATTTGAGCCTTAGGGTTTTAGGACATAGTTTCTTCCTCGTGTTTTTTGACGATGTAGTAAGTTTAATGTTCTTTCTTGGAAATTGGCTCTTCCTTCGAAGATGTGGTGGAACATATTTTGCAGTTGCTTGTTGCTCTTGATCTCCGAATGAGTTACTATTTTCATCAAGGTTTTTCCAGTCACATGAGATTGCAGCTAATGACAATTCCTCATTATTTGAATCTTCACTGTGTGTGACAACAATTCCTTCATCATGCTCTTGTACTTCAATTTTCTTCCCATCTACTATTTTATAGTAACACAGGGATGTGTCTTCACATTTATGGCCTAGCGTCCAGTTTTCTCCACATTTGCAACAACTATTTTTCTTTTTTATCTTTCTTTCTGGTTCGTTACTTGAAGTGTCTGATTCCTTCTTGACTTCATAAGTATATAGTTTCTTATTAAGGCATTTGTGTCCTGATGTCCATTTGTCTCCACAAGACCTACATTTGTTAGTTTTGTTTCTTCCCGAGTGTTGTTGGTTGGTCTTCATCTTCCCTGAATGATGACATTTTGAGATATTTTCTCTCAATAATTATGGCTGCATGTCGAGCATCTTCAATGGTTTGGGGTTTATATAATTTTAATTCTTCCTAAATGTAATCCTTAAGGCAACAACGATACAATTTTAATAGCTCTTCGTATGAGAATCTCCTTTGCCTTATCGTTAGGACTTCCCATTCATGCGTGTATTCACTTACCGATCCCTTCTATTTGAGGTGAACGAATCTTTCGTAAAAATGATCTTCTTCTTCGTCGTGAAATCGTTTTAACAAGGCATTTTTAAAATTTTGCCAATTGAATGAACAAGTTGCACATTTGTTAGACCACCATAAGAACCAATCATACGCTTCTGCTTCCAGGTAGTTGGATGCAGTCATGACCTTCTATTTTTCACCTATTGGTGGATTTGCTCTGAAAATGGCATCCATCTTATTTACCCATACAATGGCACATTTATGGTCCTTACCATCGTATTTTGGTAACTCTCTTTTAGTTTTGAGGTAATATTTCTCAAAGAACTTTGTATGGCACTGACTCCCTTCAAATTGTATATGCGGTATTCGCTGCTTTTCATGCATCGATGGAATTTCATGATTTGAAAAAAAATTCGCCTTCCGGAATTTTTGGATTTTGCGTCTCTGAAGGATTAAAAGGTGGGTTGGCTCCTCCCATAAACTGGCTCATCATGTTCTTTATTGCTATGATATCCCCTGCTATTTGGTCTTGACTCTTCCCGAATTCATCATGCTTCCAATCGATATCGTCAAGGCGCTTGCGCATTCTATCAAGTTCTTCTTGAAGTTTCTTCAAATTATCGTCACTATTATTACTTCCCATTTTGTTCTTCTTCTTCCTTGCAGACCCAATTTTTTTTAATTATTATTAT
Organism: Pinus taeda; assembly: GCA_000404065.3. Lineage (NCBI taxonomy): Eukaryota > Viridiplantae > Streptophyta > Pinopsida > Pinales > Pinaceae > Pinus > Pinus taeda. The sequence goes on along the minus strand of APFE031011963.1, from coordinate 228,955 downwards.
TTTTTTTAATTATGATTATATAAATTTATTAATAGTTTGATTAACTATCCACCCCACCATATATTATATAAATAGTTTGATTAATCATAACTATTCAACGATGTACGACATCGTTCCACCCACCGTATCAAACTGTCCACAACGTATCACTTATCACCGTATCAGCAGTCACACAGTATCACCTTGTCTCCCCTTATCACCCGTCAGCGAATGTTTAACGACCTATCTGTGTATGTCGCGGCAACAGATAATTTTTGGACGTGTTCCACTGTAGTCTGGTTGTCGAGCAGGTATGTCAAGCACGAGGGATCCGCGGAACATGTAGCACAATCAACGTATTGTCTACGCGAGGAGGGTCAATGCAACAGCAATTCGAAGTGTACACAGCAAGTAGCGAACTGATGGAGCACTGAAATAAACAATTCCCTCGATGAACAATGGAGGCTCTGATACCACTGAAGCATAATTTTACCATACCATAAGAGTATTTGTGTAGATGATATATGTATCTGTAAGTAAGTAGTAGTTGTATTATAAAAATATGCATGGTGGTTTACATTCCCTCGGACGGTGCGTCTAAATAGGCATTGACTTGTCACGAGGGTTGATTGGTCATGCCTTTTGACCTTTCACTTACATAATTAATTTTATTAATGTTAATTACTAATATAATTAATTAATTATTAAATTATTATTATTATATTATGAATTATTTGTTCATAACATAATTATGGGCCTGATGCTAAAGGCACCCACTAAACCCTATTGGGGAATAATTATGGGCTTAAGGCACCCACTCAACCCTGCTGGGGAGTAATTATGGGCCTAATGCTAGAGGCACCCACTCAACCCTTCTAGGGAGTAATTTTGGGCATAAATTGTTGATTTGGGGCAACATCAAATGTGCTCTAGCCATGAAAATTGGTGGAGAGGCTAAAGCACATGAGATCTCCAAGACCCAGAAATGGTTTGGGCAGATTCTAACCAATTTGGGAGATATTAAAATAATTAATATTTTTAATGGAGTTCCTAAGTCTAAACTTAGGAAAAATAAGTATTAAGGGGTATTAATATAAAACTAGGTTAGAATGGTCCAAAAGTCATGGATCAAGCCAAATCTAATCTAGCCATTGATTAGAGATTTAATCTCGGCCGTTGATGGACCAACGAGAAAAGTATAAGAGGAGGCTTGAGGGTCAGTTGGACAATACACCAAGAGAGATCAAGAATTCGATTTTCTGGGGTAGGGTTTGCTGAGGAAATCGAGTGAGTGATCTGAGTTGCAGCTGAGGGGCAATGATAGCAGAGAGGCAAAGTTAGTACCAGGAGGATTAGCGCAGAGCCAGGAGAGGTTGACGTCGAGCCAACTAGAGGCTACGCAGAGGCAGCCAATGGCCACGCAGAGACAGCCAATGGCCACGCAGAGGCAGCGAGGAGCTGCGCAGAGCCAGGGAGGGCCAACATGTGAGACGCAGAGGGTCTCGAGGCTAATGCAGAGGCTCCAAAAGCTGATGCAGAGCCCAGAGAGGCTAACGCAAGGCCAGAGAGGCTGACGCAGGGCCTAGAGGCAGCGCTGGGAGAATTTCGTGGGACAGACTGAGAGCTGGAGAGCTGGATAGGGTGACGCAGTCCCTATCAGAGTGATGCAGAGCACCGAAAGCTGCATTGTTGCTGTGGGATCGTTCATTCAGTGATTTCGCCGGAATATTTGTCTCCGACTGAGAGGTACTACTGTCGAGGGCATTCTTTGTTGGTTGAGCCATTTCTGGCACCCAGGTTGTATTCTGAAACTGCATAATAATAAAACCCTCTGAATAGTTGCACCGGTTTTCCCGCATTGGGTTTTTCCGGGGACATTAGTCCGAAAACAACGATGTCACTTGTGTGCTTGTTTTCTTTCAGTTGATGATCTGTAGATGTTGAGACTGTACTTGTGTTTATTTTCAGTATTTATATGGTTAAATAACTTGTTAAGTAATTAAACAAGTAGGTGAAATAAACCAAATAGTGCAAGAAGAATTTCTAATGGGTTAGAATTAGAAATTCCAACATGGTATCAGAGTGTGGTTGCAAATCACAGGATAACTGAAGGCATCAACCGAGCAGAGCAGTAGTAGCAGAAACAGTTGTCCCTAGTGACAGAAGTTGTTCCTAGCAGAAAGCAGCAGAAACAGTTGTCCTGAGTGACAGAAGTTGTTCCTAGCAAAAAGCAGCAAGGAAGGAGTGACGCAGAGGACCTGCGTCATCAATTCGATCCAGGAGGACGATCAACGCTAAGGCAGAGAGGAGAAAACATGACCTACGCAGTGCCCGGTCATCTTTCTCAGTCAAGAAGGATCAAGAGGTGCAGATTTTGCCAGTGTCGGGATTGCGCAGATCCTAGAGGCCCAATCCTTCAAGTTGTTAAGGTATAGGAGGTTGCGGATAATTTGCGAAGCGAAGCTAGTGGGGTACTGTGGTAAGAGCAGTACCTAATAGGGCAAGACCAAGGAGGAGGGATTTCCATAAAGGAAATCAAGACTCAAAGGGAGTTGAACCAAGGACTTCCAGGAGGGAAGTAAAGAGACTCAGAGGAGTCAGAAGAAGAGCAGCAAGATGGCAGTGAATGGGCTGAGAGATCAGGATCGACTGGACGAAGATTCCAACTTCGTAGTCTGAAAGGCCAAGATCTTGTCCATTCTAGACAGGTATCGCATCAAGCACTTCGCCTTGAAAACAATAGTGATCCTGGTTGACCCAACTGAAAATGAGAAGTACGAGGAGGCAATGGCCAGGGCAAAGTGCATCATCCTTGATGGGGTCAAGGTATTGGTTGATAAAAGGTGCCTTTTGAAACTCCTAATTATCCCACATTAATCATCAACCCGGGCAAGTCCTCTCATTTCAAGAGTGTACACAGTATGTGGCTGCTGTTAATTCAAAGAGTAATGTTTCCTAAATTGTAGTATAGATCTTGACACAAGAATAAACGGATGCATCTAATAAACTCCAATTGCAATGATTAAAGGAAATATCAAAACTCAATCCTCTACTGAAACCAAATCTTACAGTAGTTCAAGTAACAACATCATCAGCCGAGAGCATAGTAACAATAACTCACCTCTTCCTAGCTGATTCAATCTAAACTATACTCAATCTCTATAAAGCAATCAAAATGGAAACGATATCAATTCTGAGAGTCTAATAGCGATAATCAAACTCTTACAGATGATTAAATAAATGCGATGCACTATCTAGATAATTTACTCTGTAATAAATATAACTCAAATCAAATGACAACGCTGTAAGTTATAAACAGAACATACACTACTTCAATATAAGAAAGTGATAAACAGCGAATAAAGTAAACTCACAGACACAGGAAATTATCAAACCAACCAAACTTCAAAAGAATCAGAAATATAACACAAGAAAGCAGTTAAATCCACCAGAGGTCGGGCCCTCAGCCGCCAGCGAACACTATTAAGCTACTTTAGATAATGCGAGGGAACAACAACTTCAATTATATATTAATCATCAAACTTAAGTAGCATTACAATATAATTGCGTCCTCCAACAGCGCAAGTTTGTAATTAAATTTACAACTTGAAAAATAACCGAGATTCCTCCCCTTTCTTCCTACAATCGCTTTCTTTTATAATTAGCAAGGGGTACAGGGTAAATGGTAAATGCGATCCCTCAAGATCTCCCGATCCTGAGGGATTCACAACCAATTTCTAACTTCAAACATCCTTCCTATTTCGTGCTGATCCCTCTGATTTGCCCTTAGCCTTGTCCACAACCGACGCGTTCCTTCCTTTGTTTGTCGGATTTTACTGTTCCAATGTCAGGGAACAGCAATCGTTCCTTTTGTTGCTTTCCTACATAAGGAAGGGTAAAAGTTAGATAAATCGTAACTGCAAATAATTCATCTATTTCTTGCCATAATTCCTCAATATATTAGCGCATTAAGATATGAAATCAAGGAAAACGATGATGACATTAATAGTAAATACATACCCATTTCATAACTCAACATGAGAATCATGTGGTGTCACATATTGCCGAGAAGGCAACGGCAAATGAGATGTGGGAGGCCCTGAAGAAATTGTACCAGCATACTTCCGTGCAGAGGAAGATGTTACTTGAAAATCAGTTGCAATCATACCATATGCAGAAGGGAGAGCAGATAGATGTCTTCCTCAGTGGATTGAAGGAGATCTGTGATCAGCTAACTTCCATAGGGGCCACGCCAGATCAACAACTGATGGTGAGGACCGCACTGCACGCAATCTCAGAGGATTGGGAGGTATTTTTCCAGAGCATACTGGGCAAGTCGAGCCTTCCAGATTGGGAGGAACTGGGGGTGGCTCTTCGTCAAGAAGAGATCAGACGAGTGACCAAGGCGGGGAATAGCGGAAAAGGGGTCAAAATCAAGAAGGAGGAAGAAAAAGATGTGGCTCTCACATTCGCGGGAAAGCAGGGGAAAAGAAAGAAGAAGGATCTCTCCAAGATCAAATGCTTCCATTATGGGGAACTGGGTCACTATGCGAACCAATGTTCGAGGAAGAAGAGTAAGGGAGAGGCTTCTGACTCAAAGGCAGCGCTAGCAAAGGCGAAGAAAGAAGTCGAGGAGGATGACGACTGTGACATGAGTGCTCATGCGCCACTTGAGAGGAAGTGGGGAGACATCAAGTTGTAGTCAAACGAACTACAGGCGATGAGGAGCAACATCCTCGAGGTACCCAACTTCTTGGATTATACCTTGCTACAGGAGCCCCAAAGAGGAGTAGCAGGACTGGCAAATGTCGATAGAGACGGATGCGAATGAAGCGGCAAAGAGTGCTAAAGTGCAAGAGTCCTGGGACAGCGCAGAGGCTAGAAAGATGCAACAGTGCGAGAAGCACGGGAGTATTGCACCAGTGCAAGATGGCACGGAGAGGTGTGCAACGATGCGAGATGCATGGAGTTGTAGCAGCAGCACAGAGGTGAGTAGAGGGAGCACTTGTTAGCCGCAAAGGGAGCTTCAGCATCGGAAGAGCCTCTAGCCTGACAGGGATGTCAGAATTGGATGGATCAGTTACTTCCTTCTCAATAACTAGGTTGCGATGTAGCAGTTAGCAGTGGTAGTGCTATGGGTAGCACGATGTAGCGTGAGAAGGGGATGCAGCGCAGATGCAGGAGTGGCAGTGGCAGTGGCAGGGCCATGGGCAAATGCAGAGGGAGCTGGCGTACAGATGCAGCAGTGGCAGTGGCAGGGCCATGGGCAACAGTGCAGGATGCAGCAGTGCAAAGGATGTGGGGGGGGGGGGAGGCCTAGCATCAGCACAGGTACCGGTGCTAGATAATCAGAGTAATGCTCAGTGAGGAGTATTACTAGAGCACAGTCCTCGCTAAGAGGAAGTGTTGATTTGGGGTAGCATCAGATGTGCTCTAGCCATGAAAATTTGTGGAGAGGCTAAAGCACATGAGATCTCCAAGACCCGAAAATGGTTTGGGCAGATTCTAACTAGTTTGGGAGATATTAAAATAATTAATATTTTTAATGGAGTTCCTAAGTTTTCCTAAGTCTAAACTTAGGAAAAATAAAATGTTAATGGGTATTAATATAAAACTGGGTTAGAATGGTCCAAAAGTCATGGATCAAGCCAAATCTAATCTTAGTCCTTGATTAGAGATTTAATCTCGGTCATTGATGGACCAACGAGAAAAGTATAAGAGGAGGCTTGAGGGTTAGTTGGAGAATACACCAAGAGAGATCAAGAATTCGATTTTCTGGGGCAAAGTTTGCTGAGGAAATCCTGTGAGTGATCTAAATTGCAGCTGAGGTGCAGTGAATACATAGTAGAGAGGCAGAGTTAGTACCAGGAGGATCAGCGCAGAGCCGAGAGAGGTTGACGCAGAGGCAACCAGGAGCTGTGCAGAGCCAAAGAGGGCCAACATGTGAGACACAGAGCGTCTAGGGATTGATGCAGAAGCTCCAGGGGCTGATGTAGAAGCTCCAGGGGCTGACGCAGAGCCCAGAGAGGCTGACACGGCTTAGAGGCAATGCTGGGAGAATTTCGTGGGACAGACTGAGAGCTGGAGAGCTAGATAGGGTGACGCAGTCCCTATCAAAGTGACACAGAGCAGCAGCAGCTGCATTGTTGTTGTGGGATCATCCATCTGGTGATTTAGCCAAAATATATGTCTCCGACTGAGAGGTACTACTGTCGAGGGCATTCTCTATTGGGTGAGCCATTTCTGGCACCCAAGTTGTATTGTAAAACTGCATAATAATAAAACCCTCTAAATCGCTGCACCAGTTTTCCCACATTGGGTTTTACCGGGGACATTAGTCCAAAAACGACAGTGTCACTTGTGTTCTTGTTTTCTTTCAGTTGATGATCTATAGATGTTGAGAGTGTACTTGTGTTTATTTTCAGTATTTATATGGATAAATAACTTGTTAAGTAATTAAACAAGTAGGTGAAATAAACTAGATAGTGCAGGAAGAATTTCTAACGGGTTAGAATTAGAAATTCCAACATAAATCCTCTCTAGACGATTCTCCCTAACCACATTACATGGCGACCTGATCACATCTGTGACCTAGGGAGAATGTGTCTCTGATGCTGCAACATCAACACTCCCTCTCACTAAGAGAGGCATTCTCAACCACTCCACACTTATCCTTAAAGTATACAAACTTCATCTTGGGGCATACGCTTTGTCAACAACCTGCTCATTTGTAGAATAGTATTGGAGCCACATTGCTCCCTTCTATACCAAGTCTCGATGCTAGATCTCAATGTGCTTCGACCTGTGATCATGGTCATTTCTTGCACCTAATCAAACAATCTTGCAAATAGATTTTGAAGCCATATTGCTTCACAACTCGCCAACCAAGCTGCAATATACTCGGCCTCTGCAATACTAAGTGCAACAAATGTCTACTTCTTGCTCATCCAAGAAATCATAGCAGAGCCTAAACTAAAGCAACATCCTGATGTACTGTTTTTGTCTTCTACACTCTCTGCCTAATCTAAATCTATATATTCTAGTAACTACACTTCATCATTTCAATCCATATTCAATTGTACCATGCTAGTCAACACATGTTGAGCCACATGCCTTGGCTCAATCATTCCTTTACATCACAACTATTATCCGATCACCCTAATTGGGTGCTTTCTTTGACCAAGATAGTAATGCATCAAGTCTAGGTCCTCCATCTCTAACTTAGAGGTCAACTCCTTCTGAAGTTGAAGCAAGGTTTAATTACTCCCTCTATCACGTGAGTCCTTCTTTCATCATATGATAACAAAACCAACCTTGATCCATTAATCCAAGAATACCAAGTCTGAGGTGCGTATACAAATCCTTCTTATGTTTGCAAGCAAGAGACTCCTTCATGTACCTCAAAATCCTAAGGTAGATGTCTGCACACTTCTTCTTTAATTACTTCATTGAGGAAAATGGTCTTTACATCCATCTAGAGTAATCTTCAATAGAAATCATAGGAATAATAATTCTAACAGAAGTGTACTCGACAATTTGAGCAAATGTCTTGACAAGTCTTCTCCCTCTTGTTAGGAGAACCCTCTTGCCGTGAATCTCGCTCGATGTTGCCATCCATTGCATGTTAGATCTTATAGATTTACTTGGAATTCACCATTGACTTCTCTTCACGTCTTCAACACACTTTTCTTCATTATGGCATATCCTACAAACTTGTTGACTTGTCAGTCAGCTCCCTCTGACCTAGAAGCTCTTCTAGCCATCTGGCATAGTTCTAGGTGTTTGTACCATTTCTCCTTGAACGCAATTCATTTATGCTCTATCCTGGGAGAATCCTTTTGTTTCATTATCCCTAATGCTTCCACCTGTTGCCAAAGTTTTGGTAGCCTCCATAATGTATATGCAAACCTCATTAGGAGGCCTTTGTCGACTCCCTCTTGATCTTTGCTTTCTTTGCAGAAATCATAGAAATCCATTTGTAAACTCAACATATTTGTCCTCATCATCAACCATCTTGCTTGCCTTTCCTTCTTTGCATGAGCTAGGATTTCTTCATTTAGTAAAATCATTGTCTTCCAATACTTTTGGTCTAGCCCTAGGGTTTTGTCCACAAACCCTAGGGCTTTCTTAATCATATCCTTCAAGATTTATACAGGGTTTACAAACCCTAGGACTATCAAATATCCCAAGAATGGCTCATGGCACAAGTTCTCTTCTCAACTCCCTCTGTTTTTGGATCAATTTTATTGATCATATCTCAAATACTTGAAGGAAAACTCTGTCATATACTAATTTGTTCTAGCAACAGCTAGAATCAAGCAATGGCTTCAGCAGCATATAATAATAGTCACAATAGCACAATGCAAGTCATCCTTTGCATTCTTGACAAGAACCCTTAGTCAAGCATACAAGATATTTTTACAGTAGTATAATGTTCATAATATATGATCTTAGATCTCCACAACTTCATAAACAACACTTTGCTTCTGAACATGTATCCTGCAACATGATGCAATCAAAAGAAATGTCCTTGCGCAGGTCCGAACACAAACTTCAATCAGTACATCACACTTCAGGATTCTCAGCAAAAGTCTAAAGATTGCTTATAGTACAGCCCCCTTAGCAAGTCTTACTTGCTTTCATTGGTGAGATTCTTGAATCTGCCTCTAATAAGCTTCTAAGTTCTAGCGCTCTATTCAGTCTTTTACTTACTTTTTGCCCCTTTTCCACTGTAAATTTATGAACGCCCTTCATTTGTGAACATCAAAATCTTGACTTTGCTCTATGACAGAGGCACAATCTGAACTTGAGTTTCTATTTTCAAACTTGTTTGCACTTACAGAGGTATAGATTGCACTTGAGATTTAGGTGCTTGACTACCTGTGCAATAACTCAAGACACACCTCTTCAAACAATAGTAAGAGTCAATCTGATAACTAGAAAAATAGTCCAGTTGTTTAAAAACTTCTTCAGACTTTCCTTTGCAAAATTATCATCAGCAACTTCTTTCTCAGAAAGCAAAAATAGTTTTCAGGCAGCAAACACATCACTAAAAGGACTAATATCAAGTTTTACGAAAGTCGGCCTTGCCTTTTGCATTTATTAATGAGTTTTATCTTGGCTCCCATCATAATGTTGTAGGTTGGCTTCAGAAATTTTAGGTTTATAAATAAGCTTCCAAAATGAAAGCAGGTCAATCTTCAATTTATCTACCACTCAAACATATATATGCATAACCTTTTCATATACTTGGCACCTTGTGGCATCTCTGTTCATGGAATCGCTCTTTCTGAAGTAGGCTCGGATGTTACTGTTATCTAGAATAGCTTCCTTGACTAATGTATATTAACTTGGGAGCAAATCAGGAGGGACATTCTGGCACATCTTTATCATAGTTCATCATACCTTTGGTTCAAGGTAAACCCAATCCATTGTTGTTTATGTCAACATCAGACCTAAAAATGTTGCTACAGGTGTTCTTTTTCGGCCTTGTTAGAGATCCGATATGAGGGTACAACCATATCTACCATACCACCCCTTTTGACATAGATTCTTGATGCATTGTTGCTTCTCATAATTTGACTGGGGCTTCAAAGTCTAAGGATACCACATCCTTCAAGGTTACATAGACATTTGCAGTTGTAGCCAATATTCAAACCTTGCAACATACCCTGACTGTGGCATGTAATTCCTTTCGTACTAGATTCCTTTTGTTGACAAACCACATCACCATGATTACAGTGATCATCCCTTTTATCCAGCAGATGACAACTTCGTTTACTTTTCCATTGACTGAGGCACTTCGGACTTTGTCTGGTCACCTTTTGAAGTTTTCGGCCTCTGTGGCTGTCACATGGATTCCTTTCAGTACTCCTAAGATTATTCCCGAGGCCTTTTGGCCCTCTACAAGCTTCACTGATACTTTTCAGCGTCCATAAACAAGGATTTGAATCTAGACTTGTCTCCATAGATCATTTATCACATAGGCAGAATATAGATCTTCCAGGGCACAAATAAAAAAGGGCAAATCTTGGCCTCCTTTGAGATATTCTTCATCCTTCTTACAACCAGATTAGGACTAGGGTTTCTAGGGCTAGTGACAGAACAAGCCATAGAGGATAACTTGAAACAGAAATGGCTTCTTCAAGGCTGCTCTTTCACCCACGCTCTGATACAATGTTGATTTTTCGAGACCTTCTAATCTGATAATTACTTCTAATGATTTCTTAGTTAAATCTTTTTGTATTCACATTCATCATTAAACCCTCTTCTAGGGAAAACCCCAACAACCTTTTCTGAGAGAAATTATTCAGTTCAACAATAGATACAATCTAATCTTTTCCAATCAAAACAAGGTCGAACTGGCCATAAACAGACCCAAGTCAAGCCTGGTCAAACAGAGATAAGTAGCCTAAGAAAATTCGGCCTCTGCCTCAGAGAATTTGATCTGTTGCTACCTCAAGAAACTTTGGTCTGCCTCAAAGAATTCGGTCTGTTCCTGCCTCAGGAAACTCCGGCCTGTTGTTGCCTCAAGAAATTTCGGTTAGTAGTTTTCTCAGGGAATTTCAGTCTGTGGCTGCCTCAGGGAATTTCTTCCTTCTGCCCGGAATTCATCTTGCTGCCCAGAAACTCGTCTTGCTACCTCAGAGAACTCCCACGTGTGAACAGAATATAAGAAGTGATCTGAATTGTGGTGCAATGTAGGACGAATGTTTGTATATATAGAGATTAGAATGCCCCAATAGACACATCCCTTGGGCTGGGCCAACTTGAGAAATGTGAACCGACTTGATTTTGGAGGCGATTTTGGAGGCAATTTTGGAAATTTTAATTTTCTATTTTCCTTCCTCAATTTGGAACCAACTTAAAAATCAATTTATATTCATCATTTCTTTTGTTTTTGATGGGCTAAGATAAAATTATGAAGACCGACCATAGCTACAAAATTCAACACTGCAAATGGTTATGAAATATATTCCTTCGAATGATTAATGCCGCCTCCTTGCTAATCCAAGAAAGCATCAGCCTTGGAAAGCCTGAACGTCTTTGTTGGTATAGGAGGACAGAGCATGCCCATAAATGCCAAGGGAGTAATATATGCTATAGATCTCCCCTCTTTAACAGTCAAAAGCATGTCCTTGACATCAAATCACTTAGCACACCGTGATACCAACTCCCTAAGATTGAAAACTTCCACCATGCACTCGATCTTGGCCAACTTTTTCCTACATTCCGCTTCCTGTAACGCTGAGTATTCCTTATACATCGCAGTCCAATGAAGATCTTTATCAACACAAGCTAGAGAATAGATGGTATCCCCATAAAAGGGCCCAATCCTTCTTCTATGCACCATCTTTTTTTCCTATGGCAGTCCTTTTATATGCTCCAAATACAAACAAATCATGCATAACTTATCCTTTATTTGCCCTTTTGAGGATGACATGTCAGCAAATCTCATGGCAAGTAACTTTCTTATCCAGAAAGGACCTCAACATCAGTTGGTCGTTCACATAGTCGTTTTAAATGCAAACATTGCTTGTCAATTTAAGGAAGCAACTTGTAATCATAAGTACAAAAAGGGCACACGGATGAGCAGTGAGATGAATAAAGCATAACACTCTACATCCACATGCAAAAGCACATGTGGGATGTAGAATGCAGGGGTGAATGCAAGGGCATGATGAACTGCGAATTTCCAGATCCACACCAAAATTTGATGTGGAGTGCATAATTCAAGAGCACTGACAGATGGCCAAGAGCTTCCACATTCATAGGAAAAATGATGCACGAATGAAGGGAATGTCACCTGCAAGGAAAAGAAGAGTAAGGTGAGGACCTTGACATCCACACCAAACTTTAGTATAGGATGCAAAACACAAAAAGAGAGGGCGACACAAGAGTTTCCACGTATGCATGGAAAAACCCATGCAAAATGTGGAACTCAACAACTTTTCCCCACATGAAGGCATGGAAAATTTTAGGGGCTAATGTTCGCCCAGTGGGCTAATTTTCCATGATTTTTCCACAAAAAAGGTTCGCAATTTCCAATTTTTATAAAAGATAATTCGCCCAAATTTTAGAATATAAAATTATTTTACCTTAAAAATCGCCAACATTATATAGAGACTATATATAAAATAATTATAAATTTGAATAATTTTACAAACATATCAATAAACATTTTATAGTTTGTATATTAGGGATTAGTGAGATTCGCCAATGTTTTTTTTTAAACTTCAAGAAAATTTTCCATCCTTAAAATTTTCCTTGCATGAAGGAGTTAGAAAGAATTTATCAGTGCCTTCAATATGGTACAACTTCCACACCTGTTTTGAAGGAACTCAAGACTACTCAGGCAATTCTCCTAAAGTCAAAGCTAAGGTTTAGGTATGAGAAGAAAGGGGAAAACGGGATACAGAGAAAAAAAAAATCTCAATAGGACATCCTCCATTACCACTTGCTCAAGCTCATCCTCTTCTCACCACCTAGGAAATTCCTCCATAGCAAGCCTCCTAGTGTTTAACAACTAGTCAAATATGGTGAAAATGTTATCCAAGCAAATGGCGCATAGCTAGTTTTTGAATCTACTTCATTGACAACCAAAGGTTGTATCATTAATGCATCAATGCTCCAAATTGTTGTGGTTTTTAATGTGTTTTTTCAAAGAAACCCCAATTGCACTCGTAGTCCTCTGAACTACAACTCTGGCCAAGAACCCAAATGGAAAATTTATGTAAAGTTGATGCTTTTCCACCATGACTTCTCCACTACATATCTACAACAAATAGGAAAAAAAAGACTTAAAATCCATTTCCATCCAATCTTAAATAGCAAGAAAATAAAACATCAAAAATAAAAAATAAACTTGCAATTAAAATTATATTGCTTATCTATCATTCCTTGCCTACATTGCCATGTAAAAGCCAGATAAATTGGTTTCCCTCCAATATATCTTCATCTCTCTTTGTATCGTTGCATAGTCATCTAAATTAGGCAACAACCTCTAAACACAAGGAATCCTTCCGCCACCTCACCATCAAATTTAAATTCACATTAGCAAGAAAAAGCAAGGTTGAAATAAGGCCGTGTTGCATAAACGTAACAATGGAGCATACTGTTCCATTGTTCATCAATCAAATGTCAATTTATTGTGTCCCTTGATCCCTTGTCACCCTTGCTTTCATAATAGGAGTGGATAGCTTTTTCGCTCCTATCTATAGCCTCATAAAATTACCTAGTTGCAAGCTTATCAACATCATCCAAGTGAAGATCTGTTACCAAACTTTTGTTAACTTTACAACTCCAAAAACAATCTTGATGAACCAGTTTAGCAAGAGCTTACCCTTCTTGTTTCTTGTGAAACAAACTAACATACCACTCATCATCTTCACCTTCAACATTGAGGCAAGAATGGATTGAAGAGAAATGACAATGGTATCGAAATGTGTGAAGGCAAAGCACAATAACACTTTGTTTCCTATGAATTTCCTTATTAGGCAGAGCATTGAGGCATAATTTTATATGAATTTGGTGATTTTTTAACTTGTTCAATCACCTCCCAAATAAAGTAAATTTTGTATTGGGAGTGTATAAAAAATTACCACAACATTGGGATTTTGCATGGACATGAATAAAGATCATAAAGAGGATTTGGGGCAAATAAGATAAACATTAGTGTTCCACGGGGACTCCCCCCCCCCCCCCTAGGGTCTAGTTCCTAGCTCCCCCGCGCTCGGGACCTGGGGACGAGAAGGGGTTGTTTCCCCACGCTCCAAAAAACAGGTACGCGGGGGACGTGCTAGGGGTCGTTTCCTTGTCTAAGGGGTCGTTTCGAAAAGGGGGTTGTGAGGGGTCTATGGGGGGTCGAGGGGCATGGTCGTGGAGGGTCGAGGGGGGTTCAAGGGGGGACGTGGGGGGTCGAGGGGGGCGTGGGGGTCGAGGGCTGGTCATGGAGGGTCGAGGGGGTCAAGGGGGACGTGGGGGGCGAGGGGGGGTGGGGGGTCGAGGGGCTTGATTTTTTTAAATAATTTTTTGTTTATAATTAAAATTTAACAATAGTTTTATTACTTTAGGGTTTCAATTCGTTTTTTTATAAATTTAATTCATTATTCGCCCTAGCCCCTCACTCCATTCGCAAGACGTTCCTAGTTCCTCTGCAGCAGAGAGGAATTGGTCCACATATAGCTTCATCCACTCTATCAAGAGGAACAAGTTTACCTCTAAAAGAGCGGAGAAGTTAGTTGTTGTGCACAATGCCCTACGTCTTGAGCATTGGAAGACACCTGAGTATTTGAAAGGACCAGTAACACAATGCGATGATGATCCAGAGGATGATGCACAAGTAGATATGGAGGAGAGACTTGATGAGAGATAGATGGGGTTGGTTGATGTGCCACTTAGCATGTTTGAGAATGCTAGTGATTCAAATTCAGATGGTGATATGGTTGATCCTGATTTATTCATACAGCAGTTGGATGCAGAGACTAACGGGGCATTACCTTGAGGGTTGAGCAAAATTATGCTCATTTATCTTTGATATGTTGATGTTCTTATGTTATTCTGACTCTATAAAATTTTGACTCTTGATGTATCAGACTTGACTTTAGTCTTTTATAATTCTATAAAGTTTTGATTCTTGATCTATGATGTATCAGACTTGACTTTTATAATTTTATGTCAATATTCACTATTCAGTATTCAATGTTCATAGTAGGAAGTGGAACATCATTATGGTTTAAACTTTAATCATAATGTATGATGTATGATTATAAATTAGAATTTTAAATTTATATGATATTAGATAATGATATTCATATTCAATGTCATGCTTTGCACCTTTTCATTCAACCCAATTTCATTGTTGACTCCATTTATTATTTATATTTTGTATTTATTAGTTTTTAAGACCCTGACGCGCGCCCCCCCCCCTCCCACGTTTCCTAAAAATTGGTGGGGAGCTTTTGCATAGGCCGCTCCCGCGTATCCTCGTTCCCTCGCCCCCTCGTCCCGGAACCTTGGTGGAACATTGATAAACATATAAAAAAAATTAAATACCTAGGAATACTTCTAGTACTTGTGACTCTAAATGAATAGGCAACAATATGATGAGAGTGGCATCCAATAGCACGTACTAGTTAGTTGCTAAGAACATCGAGATTCTAAAAGAAACAGACCTTAAGTTCTTTGTTCCCCATAGATATTAATAACTTATAGCATATGTATCATAACAAATAGAAGTGATTTGTCAATTGGGTCTAGCCCAGGCAGCATAGGTTCAATTCCCACAAGTGACATGTTGAACTCTTAACGAGTACATTGTTATAATGGCCTTAAGCCCTGTGTTGACAAAGCCTCGAGCTTCTGCAAAACTGGTTTACCCAAGGTTCCATCCTCAAAATGAGGGGAAGTGCTCGACAGGTTTCTCCAAGATATATATTTTACTAAAGGTAAAATTAAAATTATTAAAAAAATAAATAACTGAACGTAACACCAACATAGACCCATCTTAACTCCAGATCTACCAAGCGCCAAGAGGGACCAAATCTCTTAAGACGCAAACCTCTTTGTGAGAGCAAAACTTGACAAAAGGTTTGCACCTCGAGAAATTTGATTCCTTTCAACTCTTGGTAGATCTGGATTTAAGATGGATCTATGCTAGTTATTAATAATTTTTATTATATATAAATTTACATATCTATATATAGAAGTATTATTATTTTTTATTTTATTAAAACCCTGATAATACATATAGTTCCAGAATCCATACATATGTGCTTGACATTTTTCTTAGAAAAAGAGATTATTGTAAGTATTAAGTTTTTGTATGTTTATTAATTAAATTTAAACATCAAGTTAATATGAAGTTTTCTTAATTGTTAACATGAAATTGCTTGTAATTTTATTAATGAAAACAAAATTACAATATAACAAATTGAATTGAATTGAATCGACTTATTATTTTTATTATTACTTTTATTACTTTTTACATGTTATTACTCTTTTAATTGAGCCAACACTATGTCTTATTATTATTATTTCTTAATCTAACACTTCACTACAACATCTCCCCCACACTGGGCTGTAGAGTGCTTCTCGGCACAAAAATTCAAAATAATGGATGGTTAAAAGAAAAATAATTACAAATGGAAGGTCATCATCTCCTTCTGAATTTTTATAAGAGTTGAGATCAAAACAGTATTTTCTTAATATCCCAAGAATAGAAAAAAAACTGGATAACAAGAAGTGTGGAGAAGAAAACGTTACAATTCCTTGTAACACCAATGTCAAAATCTGACTAACTGGGAATCATAAAAAAAACCCTGTAGATTATCATGGTTCATGTTCAAAAAGAAACTCTCTATGAGATATGAAGTAGAAATTTAATAACTAAATGAACATTAAAATCTGTTTCCTTCTTTTTCTAATCTCTTTCCTAGGAATGAAAATCTCATTAGCACCATCTTAAAATTGTTGCTTTGTGATTTCTCTGTGCAGATAAATCTTTCGATATGGAAAGCCTATTTTCAATGCTTGATAACATCGCCTCCATTGCAGCACATGTCACCATATGGAGAAAAGAAACATAACAAACAAACAGGCTACAAAGATTTACCTGTTCCGTTTGGTCCTCCACATTGTCTGAGATAAACTTTCCAGTCTGGATAAATATACAAAGACTTCATGAGCAAGCAATCCAAAATTAACAGTCTTAATAAAGTTATCTAAATCCTCAATCTTGGACTTGAGATCACGAAAATACCTCAGGAATAAGACCTAATACACCAGAAACAAATACAAGATTGTTAGCTTTAATTGCTTGAGAATAGGGACCCAATGCTGCTGGTGCCTTGTCCGTTTGTACACCCTCCTTCAAAGCTACAATCAATAATTTATTGAACACGTTAGTACTGTTCTTTCATGGAAATTTACAGAAAAAATTCAAACATGGCTTTCACTTTCAAATAATTTACAGAATTCATCACATTATAATTTGTAGCCAGATTTGGAATTCTATGAGAAAAAACACTAAATACTAGAAGTAAAGCTAGATTGAGGATTGCAACTTTGAACACTCGAATGGAAGGTACTTATAAAGCAAAATTTTAATAATGATTGAGGCTTGTTTTTTATTTTAGCCAGATCTGAAATTCAATGATCAAAATCACCAATCAAAAAACAAGCCCCAGCCATTATTAAAATTTTGTTTTATAAGTACCTTCCATTAGAGTGTTCAAAGTTGCAATCCTCAAGCTAGCTTACCTCTAGCATTTCAACCATGCAATTGATGATTGTAAGTGTAAAACTATTTTGTAATCGTGGTGCTAAAAATGCAGTTTCTATAGCATCATGCATGCATTGAACACAACAGAAAAGAGAATGAGAAGTAAATGCAACAGAAACCATAATTCAAAAAAATTGATATGGATAACAATTCATAGCAAAACCAAACATCCAAGGATATTTGTCTAACCAACCAATCTGATCTAGTTATTGAAATCACTAGCCTATGGTTTTATAGAATCTCTAAAAGCAACATGTTATGTATCTAAACATAACCTTTTTGCTGTGAAAGTAAATTTATGTTTATAAATTTTTCTGTATGTAGTTCATAGTTTCATGTTTTAGTCCTTAGTCCTATTTGCACAGGAGCATTTATCTTTAGAGAAAAAAAGTGTCTAAGAAAGATAATTCATGTGTTTATGATTAACTAGCTAAATAATAAACTAAGAATTCCATAAAGGTATTTAGTCCAAAAAACCTATATATCGAATGATGTAGGAAGACTTCTCCAAATAAACTTGTCATTTGTTTTAATAAAATAATAAGACACAATATTACAAATGAGAGGGATAAAAGTTAAAACCCTAATCATACCAAAATGAGATGAACACTCTTACTGTAAGCTTAAGTTATCAATAATAGAGCTAATGCCTAACAGACGTGTTGTGGTTAGGCACTTTACAAATATTGAAATATATAACTACAAAGGCCTAGGAATAGAATATTATTACAAAATTGTGAATTTACTTACATACAATACCTTGCATACAAAGAGTCTAATGCCTAACAAAGGTGTTGTGGTTAGGTAATCAACATGATCTCTCTAACTTTACGCTTAAGTTATAAAGAAAACAGCTAAGGCTTTTATTCTATAAAAGCAGTATTTTACAAATATTGAAATATGACACTACAAAGGCCTAGGAATAGAACATTATTACATGATTGTGAATTTACATAAAAATGTTGTATTTTACAAATATTGAAATATGATACTACAAAGGCCTAGGAATAGAACATTATTACAAAATTGTGAATTTACATAAAATTTCACTCACATACATAAAGTCTAATGCCTAACAAGGGTGCTGTGGTTAGGTAAACAACACGATGCCTCACATTGCTGTGTGCATGTATCCAAAGTGGCACTATTACTGCAACTACAATGGATAACAACAGAAAATTGATAGGAGTAAACCTCAAATATCTGAAATAACATAAAAAATAAAATAAAAAGTTGGGAGCAACTGCACTACCAAGGGTGGATTGTGTTATAAAGTGTAACTAGGTTTGGTCTTCATAATGACATGTATTTATGATTTTATGTAATGAGATGTAAAGAAGAAGAAAAAAATTTATAGTATGGACTTGCTTCATGGGTTTCATGAGCAAGAGATTTTGCTTTTGAGTCAAGACTCCCATTGAGAGTCTTTAGGAATTATTTGTCATCTGGTCATAAAATGATAGAGTCAATGTCATGTAATGAAGTCATGTTACACTTTGTAAAAGGTCAAACTTGTCTATGTAAAGTATCCTCCAAGACCTTGTCACTTATCCTCTTCAAGTTGGCCTACAACGAAGATAGAACTCGCTAGAAGAAGTTGGCCTCCCTACTTGAGATCATGTCGGCCTAAGGGACATGAAAAGAAGTGTATAAGTAGCCACACTCAGCCTCACTCAGAGGTAAGCATCTCGACAAGCAATTCAGTGAAGAGAAGTGCGAAGAAGAGGCTACAAAGAGAAGTGCAAAAAAGGGATAAGAAGGATTCTTCTAGGCATAGCGAAGGTGATGCAAGAACATATGGACTTAGCCAGCAATGTGATTGTTTGTTCACATGTTGTGGCTAAAAGAGTTGAAATTCACTGATCTGAGTAGTCAAAATTCAGTTTTAGTAGAGAGGGTTGGATCTCTCGAAGATGAGTTTTACTTCATTATTGTAATAGTTAGGAAATTGTCTTATTTTAGACTAAGGGATGAGTTGTTAGCATAGGTGTGTAATAGAGCTTAAGAATAAAGATTTGATTGTTAGATTGATCAAAATATAGATTGAGTTGTTAGTGCAGTGAATAGGATTGATTCATAAAAGAGAGAAAATGTAATGAAAAAGAGATTAGTTGAGATGATTGAGAATTGAGTGAGGGGCGAGAGTTTGAGTGATAGATAGGGGTTTGAGATTGAGACAAAAGTCAGATAAAGCGTTGTAATTGAGCCAAGAGGGCCAAGACTCTGTAACCGATATTATATTAATGAAATTGATTCAGTGTGTATTTGTGTGGTAATCCTAGTGCGAACTCTCGTTTACTTTTGTGTATCCGCGTTCAGACAGTTAACTGGGTATTTTCTCTGTTTTCATACTTTAACGGTAAATCTCAGTTTTTATATGTTTTAACACTAAATTGTGGTCATTTAGTGTTAATGGTTAATCTTGGAGTTCAGTGTTAAAACCTTCATTAAGCACTTTACTTAAGTTTAAGTTAACGCACATGGTTATATTGTATAGGCGGGTTTTAAACAGTGAAGGTGGTTATCAAGCGGAAAAAAAGCTATAAGTGGTATTTTGGGGGAGTCACCCGATTCCACTAACCAAGCAACACGTAGCACTCGGGTTGAGAGAGAAAACCGCTTTATCGAGCGGGAATTCTCCGTGCAAGTGGTTCACCCAATATCGTTGTGAGCCGTTGGATCAAGAGCATGTTGATCAACAGTGGAAGAAGACCAGACTATTTTGCTGATCAGGTTGAATGACAACCATTAAATCTGGAGAGAGGAGATCGACGGTGTAGCGTGATCCCGAAGTGTTCTATTGATCGGGTTGAGTAAGGACCGTTAGATCTGGAGAGAGGAGATCGACAACGTAGTGTGATCCCGAAGTGTTCTGTTGATCGGGTTTAACATCAACCGTCGGATCTGATGGAGTGAGATCAACGGTGCCGAGCGAAGCGCTGTTTATAAAGGGAAAGTCAACATGGGACTAACGTATAAAGGGTAAAAGCAGGACCCTCAATGTAACGTAAGCCACGAGTAGAATCTACTGAAAGCACCCGATCGGTTATAAACTAACCAATAGTCTATTATAAAGACTTCACTTGTTTACACCAACCTCCTGCGTCATTTTGGTATCAGAGCACAGAGATTGAATTGACTGCAATAAACATGCCTCCGGGGAGAGGAGTTGGCATAGGTCGAGGAAGACCTGAAGCGAATGCAGCGCTGCTGGAAGAGATCCGGAGTCTGCGTACGAGGATGGAAACAATTGAGACTGCTCAGAGAAGAACACCTGATGAAGGAGTTGACAATGCTAAAGAAGAATATCTTGAGGAAGAAGAAGAGGAGGAAAATGACACTAACAGAGTTATCAAGATGTTGGCTAAAGTAGGAGGAAAACCAAAGGTGGAAATTCCTATGTATGAAGGGAGTTTTAATGCAGAAGAGCTAATGGATTGGATCAGTTCATTGGACAAATATTTTGACTATGAAGAAGAGGTTGATGACAAGAAGAAGGTGAAATTTGCAGTTACTAGATTGAAGGGTCATGCAGCAATTTGGTGGGATGAACTACAAACATCCAAAACAAGAAAAGGAAAGTCCAAGATCAAGCAATGGGATAAAATGGTGAGTAAAATGAAAGCTAAATTTATGCCAAAAGATTATCAGTTAAATCTTTTCAAACAGTTGCAGAATTTAAGGCAAAGAGGAATGTATGTTAAAGTATATACAGAAGAGTTTTATAGATTGAGTATTAGAGCAAGACATGCAGAGGATGACATGGAGAAGGTAGCCAGATATATCAATGGCTTAAGATATGACATACAAAATGAGATCAGCTTGCTAAGTCTAAAGACTATTGAAGATGCCTATCAAGCAGGTTTGAAGGCAGAAGAAAAGATGTTGAGGAAACAAAATCAGAGGAATAAAGGAAGAAGTTCAGTAAGAGATAGAGGGACTACTAGACCAAGGGTTCAGCAACATCAGCAAGAAGCAGGAAGTTCAAGTAGTAGACCACCACAGAGGAGAGATTTTAATAGAGAAAGATTTGCACCCAGAGGAAGAGGTCAAGGAAGAGATATTCGGTGTTACATATGTGGAGAATTGGGACATGGATCATGGGACTGTCCTCATAATAAAACAACAACTTAGAGGAATGTGAATGTGCCTGAGGCAAAGGAAGAAAAACCTCAAATTATAGACAAGGAAGAATCCCCTGAAGTAGGAGAATCCCTGTTGTTGAAAAGAGCATTTCTTAAGGCGGAGAAAAAGATTGGAGAACCAGTTCAGAGGAAGAGTTTATTCAGAACTACATGCAAATCCAAAGGTAAATGTTGTAAAGTGATAATTGACAGTAGAAGCACTGATAACCTTATTTCTACAAAGATGGTGGACAAGCTAGGATTAGTGAAGACATTACACCCTACTCCTTACAAAGTGTCATGGTTGCAGAAAGGACATCAGATCATTGTGACAGAACAATGCAAGGTAGAGATATAGATTGGTACTTATAAAGATGTGATATTGTGTGATGTAATGCCAATGGATGTATGCCATGTATTGTTGGGAAGACCTTGGCAGTTTGATCGGAAAGCTATTCATGATGGGAGGAAAAATACTTATACTCTGGAGAAGGATGGAAATAAACATACACTGCTGCCATTGAAGGATGAAGCTGACAAAGGAGCACCTGGAAATAGTGTTATGCTGATGAGTGGAAAGGAGTTGTTGTAAGAGGTTGGAAAAGGTGAAGAAATGCATTTTGCTGTCATAGGGAGACCTAAGGTAATTTTGACTTCCACAAACTTAGATGATTTACCCCAAGAAATCAAAACTCTATTGAATGATTTTGTTGATATTATTGTGGATGAGTTGCCAAATGCATTGCCACCAATCAAGATTATTAGTCATCATATTGATCTAATACCATGAGCAAGTTTGCCAAACAAAGCAACATACAAACTAACTCCTCAAGGGAATGCAGAAGTTGGAAGACAAGTGCAAAAATTGATGGATAAGGGACTAATCAGAGAAAGTCTTAGTCCATGAGTTGTACCAACAGTACTCAGTCCAAAGAAAGGAGGTGAATGGCGAATGTGTACAGATTCCAGAGCCATAAACAAGATCACTATCAAGTATAGATTTCCTTTACCACGCATGGATGATTTGATGGATTGTTTGAGTGGGTCAAAGTATTTTTACTAAAACAGATTTAAAGAGTGGATATCATCAAATAAGAATTAGAGAAGGAGATGAATGGAAGATTGCATTTAAAACAAACAGTGGGTTGTATGAGTGATTAGTGATGCCTTTTAGACTCACTAATGCACCTAGCACATTCATGAGATTGATGAATGAAGTCTTGAAGGAATATGCAGGCAAGTTTGTTATTGTTTATCTTGATGACATTCTAGTTTTTAGTAGAAGTAAAAAAGAAAATCTAGAGCATCTTAAATTGGTTTTAAGAACTCTGCAGAAAGACAAACTACTGATAAATCTGAAGAAATGTAGTTTCATGAAAGAAGAATTTATTTACTTGGGATTTGTAGTTTCTAAAGAAGGGTTGAAAATGGATCCAGAGAAAGTCCAAGCAATTTGGAACTCGCCTATTCCAAGGAATATATTTGAGGTAAGAAGTTTTCTTGGTCTTGCAAGTTTTTATAGGAAATTTATCAGAGGTTTTAGTCAGATTTGTGCACCAATTCTTGAAACAATCAAGGTGACTAATCAACCAATCAAGTGGACAGAAGCAGCAGATAGGAATTTTAAGTTGTTGAAGAGGAAAATCACAGAGAAACCAGTTTAGCTTTACCTGGTTTTGAAAAAGTATTTCAAGTTGAAACAGAGGCTAGTGGAGTTGCAATTGGAGCAGTTTGAGTAAGGAACAGAGACCAATAGCATACTTTAGTGAGAAATTAAATGAAGCTAAGAAGAAGTATTCTTCTTATGATAAAGAATTTTATGCTATTGTCCAAGCCTTAAAGAAATGGAGACATTATTTGCTACCAAAGGAGTTTATATTGTACTCTGACAATTATGCATTACAGTTCATAAACAGCCAGCCAAAATTGAACCAGAAACATGCCAAGTGGGTAGAGTTTTTGCAGAGCTTTACTTTTGTGATAAAACACACAAGTTGTAAGTTGAACAAAGTTGTTGATGCTTTAGGCAGGGTAAATTTCATTAGGCAAGAATTAAAAGTTGGTGTTGTAGGATTTGAAGAAATGGTTGAAATGTATAAAGATGATGCAAATTTCAAAGATATTTATATAGTAGTGCAAAATCCAATAGTTCATAACAGAAGTCAGTGGTTAGATTATCTTATCCAAGGAGGTTTATTGTTTAAAGGCAACAAGTTGTGCATTCCCAAATGTTCTATGAGGGAAAACATAATAAAGGAGAAACATAGTGGAGGATTATCTGGTCACTTTGGACAAGACAAAACCTTTGCTCAGGTAAATGCTTTTTACTATTGACCAAAGATGCAGACTGATGTTAAGAGATTCGTTGAGAAGTGCAAGATATGTTAGCATGCTAAAGGGAGAAGCCAGAATACAGGATTGTACCAGCCATTGCCAATACCAGACCGACCATGGGATGCAATTAGCATGGATTTTGTTTTGGTGTTACCTAAAACTCAAAGGGGGAATGATTCTATTTATGTTGTGGTAGATAGATTTTCCAAGATGGCACATTTCATTGCATGTAAGAAGACTAGTGATGCAACACATATTGCTAATCTATTTTTTTCAGAAATTGTAAGATTACATTGATTGCCTGTAAGTATTGTGTCTGATAGAGATACAAAGTTTGTAGGGCATTTCTGGAGAACTCTTTGGAAGAAACTAGGAGCTAACCTCAGTTTCAGTTCAGCATACCATCCTCAAACAGATGGATAGACCGAAGTGGTAAACAGAAGCTTGGGGAACATATTGAGAAGTTTAGTGTATCAAAATCCTAAGCAGTGGGATTTAGCACTAGCTCAGGCTGAGTTTGCTTATAATGACACTCCAAACCGAAGTACTGGAATGAGTCCATTTTAGATTTTTTTGGGATGAATCCAAGAGGTGTATATGAGCTCGGAAATTTGATTAAACAAGAGACAAGAAGTGCAAAAGCTGAAGAGTTTGCAGAGCAGATGCAGAGACTACAAGAAGATGTCAAAGACAGATTGCAGGAAAGTAGTGGAAAATACAAACAGAGAGCTGATATGAAAAGAAGAGAGAAAGAATTCCAAGTGGGAGATTTAGTGATGGTGTATTTGAGAAAAGAAAGATTTCCTGCTAAGACTTACAATAAACTAAAAATGAAAAAGATAGGACCATGTAGAATTGTAAGAAAATTTTCAACTAATGCTTATGAAATTGAATTGCTAGAAGGGATTGGAATATCACCTATCTTCAATGTTGCAGATTTGTATCCATACAAAGAAACAAAGACAGAGCTACAGGAGGAAACTACAGAAGATGAAGTTCAAACTTTGAATTGGGAAGAACAAATGCCAAAGACAGTTAAGAAAGAGGTGGAAGTTGTTTTGGAGAAAAGAGTATCTAAAAGAACTAGAGGACTGGTTTATTTTCAATATCTAGTCAAATGGAAAGGACAACCAGTGGAGGATGCTAGTTGGTTGACAATAGCAGAGTTGCAGAAGTATGGAGTAAACCCTGAAAGTATGAGGGATGATTTTTTTCTTCCCCGGGAGTCTGATGTAGGAGCATATGGACTTAGCCAACAATGTGATTGTTTGTTCACATGTTGTGGCTAAAAAAGTTGAATTTCACTGACCTGAGTGGTCAAAAGTCAGTTTTAGTAGAGAGGGTTGGATCTCTCGAAGATGAGTTTTACTTCATTATTGTAACAGTTAGGAAATTGCCTTATTTTGGACTAAGGGATGAGTTGTTAGCATAGGTGTGTAATAGAGCTTAAAAATAGAGATTTGATTGTTAGATTGATCAAAATAGAGATCAAGTTGTTAGTGCAGTTAGAATAGGATTGATTCATAAAAGAGAGAAAATGTAATGAAAAAAAGATTAGCTGAGATGATTGAGAATTGAGTGAGGGGCGAGAGTTTGAGGGATAGATAGGGGTTTAAGATTGAGATAGAAGTCATATAAATCGTTGTAATTGAGCCGAGAGGGCCAAGACTCTGTAACCGATATTATATTAATGAAATTGATTCAGTGTCTATTTGTGTGGTAATCTTGGTGCGAACTCTCGTTTACTTCTGTGTATCTGCGTTCAAACAGTCAACCGAGTATTTTCTTTGTTTTCATACTTTAACAATAAATCTCAGTTTTATGTGTTTTAACACTAAATCGCGGTCATTTAGTGTTAAGGGTTAATCTTGGAGTTAAGTGTTAAAACCTTCATTAAGCACTTTACTTAAGTTTAAGTTAACGCATGTGGTTATATTGTAAAGGCAGGTTTTAAACAGTGAAGGTGGTTGTCGGGCGGAAGAAAAGCTGTAAGTGGTATTTCGAGGGAGTCACTTAATTCCACTAACCAAGTGACATGTACCACTCGGGTGGAGAGAGAAAACCGCTTTATCGGGCGAGTATTCTCCGTGCAAGTGGTTCACCCGATATCGTTGTGAACCGTTGGATCAGGAGCGCGTTGATCAACGGTGGAAGAAGACCGGACTATTTTGTTGATCGGGTTGAATGACGACTGTTAGATCTAGAGAGAGGAGATCGACGACGTAGCGTGATCCCGAAGTGTTCTATTGATCGGGTTGAGTAAGGACCATTAGATCTGGAGAGAGGAGATCGCCGGCATAGTGTGATCCCGAAGTGTTCTATTGATCGGGTTTAACATCAATCGTCGAATCTGATGGAATGAGATCAACGGTGCAGAGCGAAGCGCTGCTTATAAAGGGAAAGTCAATGTGGGACCGACGTATAAAGGGTAAAAGCGGGACCCTCAGTGTACCGTAATCCACGAATAGAATCCATTGAAAGCACCTGATTGGTTATAAACTCACCAATAGTCTATTATAAAGACTTCACCTTGTTTTCACCAACCTCCTGCGTCAAAAGGAGAGATTCTTCTAGGCATAATAAAGAAGAGATTCTTCTAAGCATAGCAAAGGAGAGTTTCTTCTAGGCATAGCGAAGGAGAGCTTCTTCTGGGGATAGCGAAGGAGAGCTTCTTCTGGGGATAGCGAAGGAAGGATTCTTCTGGGGTCAACAAAGGAAGGATTCTTCTAGGGTACTTGTTATGGGTGACCAAGATAAAGATCAAATCATAGAGACCGAGATTCTCTAGAAGAAGCCAATGTGAAGTCTAGAAACCGAGATTCTCTAGAGGAAGCCGAGAAGAGCAGTGTGGAAGGTTGGAGACCGAGACTCTCTAGAGAAAGTCAAGGAAAGCAGTTCAAGAACGAGAAGAAGGTCGAGAAAGGGAAGAGGCAGAACATCAAGGTTAGTGACAAGGTTCTTGGGAGGATACTAGAGTCAAGGGTCTTTGTCATGGTCTTGGTATTCGTCAATTGAAGATCTATAAGAAGAATTTTGATTAGGTTTTCCTCTCAAGGGGTGAGAGGTTTTGGCCCTGGCTGACAAGCCTATATACTGTGTCACTTGTCTTCTATTATGCATATTGGTAATTGTCTTGATGAAGAGAACATAATAATAATATAACGAAGAGAAGAATATAAGCTAAGAAGTAAAAGGTATATCACAAGCAATTATCAAGCAGAGAAATCTTTTAACTCCTTATGCCCCAGATTTCTCAACAGATTGCACCTGGAAATCTTGATAATGGTGGAAAACTTCCCCACAATGTACTCGATGAAAAATACATTGAACCATAAATAGACTTTGATTACAAGAGAGGAAAACATATTTATACAAAGCAGGATGAAAACCCAAACTCGTGGCCCAAATATCATTATGTCAGATATATTTCATTACGTTAATGTACTTTACCGTGTCACATGTCATAAATAATATTGTCTTAATTAGGTTAGGCATGTATAACAAGTGCTTAACAAGGTTCGTGAAAGTGGGGTGTTGTAACTTGTTATTCCCCTTGGCAAGCTTCAAGTCTCTCAACGACATGCTTGTGCTTGTACTAATGCTATTGTGCCCTTGTGCTTGCAAATATGGTTAATGCCAAGTCCAAGTACTACGGGACTTTGGACAATAGATACCCCCCATTCATGACTTCTTGGCCAAAGAAGACTTCCACAACATGGCAAGACATTTTTGTCTGTGTTAAATCTAAAATAGAACAGTTATTATTATCTCAGGTTGACCAAAAGCTTCCATCAAAAAAAATATAATGAAAGTGGTTATGGAACTTGTTGTATACGACTTGTCTCTTTCATGAGACACTATTGGTACTGACATTTATACTTATATGGGTTGGAATTGGAAACATTCTCTCTAGGGATGTAGACATTGTACAATCTTTTCCAAGTCTTGCTTCCATTGTAGGAATCATGCTAAAGGACGATCCAAAAATTACCATACCCAAGTAAGCATAAATTGATACCACTTCTACTAGTTCTCCTCTATATATCAAATTACTTGTGGATGCTTTCTTCTTGGACATGTTAAATGCAATAGCATGTCTTTCCAAGATTAACATGTAGGACATGCTCATGACAAAATGAATTGAGAATGTCAAGTTGTCTTTTAAGACATGTAATTGAATGAGGTAGTAAAACAATGTCATCTACAAACATTAATACAACGATGAGGATTCCAGCTAAGGAAGGTGATACAAAAAAATTATGTTGCCTAGTGTTCGTGGTGGGAAGTTTTTGCATCCGGTCAAAGCTTGAATCGTCCTTCTCTATCAGTTTTACTAAATGTCCCTTCCATCTTCATTCAACCTAAGGTGGTCTATGTAAGATGTTGACTTCAACAAACAAGGCCTTTGAGACCCTTAAAGGGCACCTTTGCTTGATAAAGGATTCTTGATCTTGCAAGATAAGAATGCAAGAGAAATAATAATAACAATGACATAGAAACATGCACACATCAATCACACATGATTTATCTTGAAAAAACCAAATAAGGAAAAACCAGCCAATAGTTCTATTATTCCCTTGACCAAAACCTAACAAAGCTGACCTAGTGAGGCTTCACCCCTCATCTATAGGCACATTGCAATGGAGTATCCCCAAGCCTTTTAAATGTTTCATTACAAGTAATATATGAGCTCTAATACCACAAGCTACCGAAACCATGGACCCAAAAACAGCCACTGTGGACCTAACTCTTCGACTCTTTCACCAAGTCAAGTTTAACCTAACATTCCCCCCTTTAAACTTGACTTGGTTTCCCTTTGAACAAATCCGGCCAAACCAGCCAAGTGAGCCTACTGTTGCATGGTGTTGCCATTGATGCCAACATCGGTTCTTGAATGCACTTAATATTTGTCTGCATTGCATCAATTGGAAGCTCCAATGGACAAGAAGTCCCAGAAGATAGCTAGCCTCTGCAAATCAGTTTGATGAAGAGGCTAAGCAAATCAGTGAAGTTTCAAATGAGATTTACCATAAGATGTTTCTCCTCATTGTGCCGATTCCAACGGTATATGGCATGCCTCATGGTTCATTCTGGTTAGGGAGATATGCTCGATCAAAGATTAAAACCCTCTTCTTGTGGTCAAAGTCCCCATAATGAGATGATGTGGCAGCTTATTAGTGGCTAAAAAATTGATCAAATCATGAGGCCAAAAAGGACTCTCATTAAAGGATTAAATTAAATATTTTATGTTGTGGTCCTATTGTTTGTGGGCTTCAAAATTCAAATTGAAAAGGCTCCCTCCAAATTATAAGTTGACCTCAATTAAATATGAGGTTTTTGGCTCCAATTAATTTTAAAATTTGAATTGATTTCCCTCCGTTTGAAGGTCAGCTGGCCCCCCTCCTAGAAGCCTCCACGCTTGTATAAATAAAGACCATTTTAGACCTCCAAAAGATGCATCAAAGGCATTGATCTTGAGCAAGATAAATCTCTGATTCTCTGCGGCCCTGGGTAGTTCTAAAGATCAGCAAATGAGGTCAAATTTGAAAGTGTTTTGTCTTGGATTTTTTTGTTCTGTTTGGGTTTGGGATTTCGCTAAAAGTGGCTGAGGGTAATTTGTATCCTTCTGAGGCCTACTCGGCCCTCTTCCTGGAAGAATAATGGAGCAAGTTCGTTGTGTTCTGTGAAGACATTCGGTCTTCAAGCGGTCTCTGTTATGGCAAGCATTTGAAGCATGATCTGAACTTGCATCTGTGCTGTAAGACAAGACCCTATTTTGAGTTCATCTAAAACTTGGTTCTGTGGGTGTTACAAGCCCTAATCAGGGATCCAAGAGCAACTATTGAAGAAGTTTTAAGCACCACGAGCCATATTCTGAAGTGTTTTGGTAAGGGTGGTTCATTGAGGTTTTGAAGGCTATATGTGTCTCTTCTCCCGAGGCTATTTCAAGGCATTAATTGAAGTGTCATCAGTCTGGTGATTCAGCCCACTTAGGGCACATTTCTCTGACAATTTTGGAACATACTCAAAAGATCCAAAATCCTCCTGCCCCTATAATTCGCACCTCAAAAGGAGGTCATCAGTTCTAACCAGTCATCAAATCTTGAGGCAGATTTTGTGTTGAGGAACTTCATTGCTCAGGATATTCTGTTTGCTGGCACTCTGGGCATTACTCAAGCATCTTTCCAAGTGCATATTCATCTAAGGCTATGTAGGCCTGCTCCAGGGTTTAAAACAAATCGTGTGGCAAAGCAGAGACAAGGTGAGTTGACTTCCCTTTCAGACATCTTTTGAATCTTCAGTCAGTTACAGGGACTAATTCTTATGCTTAAAGGTTGGCTGTAATAATTTAGACACAAAATAAGCAAAGTTTAGATTTCAGGTCAATACCGAAGTTGATTAGTTTAATGATTAATCACTTTAATGAATGGTTGGTTTCATGGGCATCTGTTGAGTATCTGTGGCCTCCCTTTTGTAACTAAAACAAGATATGTATAGGGTTCAATCTTGACTGGTGTGACAGACCTTTTCATCCTCCAAAGTACAGACATTGCAAATCATTTATTGTCACTGTTGTCTTCTACTCAGAGATTAGATTTCGGTGCACTGTTTTGAGAAGTTAAAACATGCACATCAGTGGATTTGATTACTCTGATACTGTGGTATCTATACAAGTCTGTAAGTGTCTTTTTAAAGTGAATGAAGATAAGAGGCCTTCAAGGTCAAGTGATCAGTTGACCATGGTTTTCAGAGAATGTCAAATAGGGCATCATTATAACATTATTTGTATAAGCAAATTGTGCTCTGAAATGACAGTGCATCATTGAGGTAATATTTATGCTGTGTCTTAGTCCTAATCAGAGGTTTACAGGATAATAATTGTTGGAAGAAAAGACAGGATTCTCTTTTGGATTTGAAGATCAGAGTTTGTTCCAGATCAGAATTTGTGATCTCGTCAAGGCAAATGTCAATTTTTGTTGTGAGGGCACATTTTGGCATCAGAAGATCTATGCCTATGGCAAATTGTCCAGGGATTTCATCTTTCAGTAATGGTAATTGTAGCCTTCAAGAAATGACACTCATTGTATATCTGAAGCATACATTGACAGTGAGAGATTATGCTGAGTAGAGATGTTATATGCTGCTAGGGTTTGATTTGATATACTAGTACATTAATGCAGAGGATCCTTTTGAATCTCTGTTGTTCATACAAAGATGGTTGTTGAGCTGAGTAAGGTTTGATATTGCTGACAGTGTGTATGAGAGATGTATTGCTAAGCGAGACATTTTTGATATGCTGCTACAGAGGTTTCACAGTTGTCAGAATGTTTGATATGAGTTGACATCTTTTGAGCAGAGGAATTTGTCATTGCTGTTGATGACCTTGTGCTAGTGTTGCAGATCGATAAAATCAGCAGATTATTTTGACAATATCTATTTTGTTGAGCACAGGTGGATCCAGTCTGAAAATTGTGAAATGTAGTCTGCTTGTTGATTAGGGTGGCAGGGAAGGCAGGAGGGTGGAGTCTCCTTCAGGTTGGAACCTGAGAATACATCCGGGTGGCACGGTGGTGCTAGGGCATGTTGGAGGCTTGGAGCTTGTGCAGGGTGTTGGAACGTCCTTCCAGTAGGAGCTAGTAAACAAGGTGTTGGAGAATCCTTTCAATCGGAGCTGATAAAACTAGAGTATTGGAGGACCCTTTTAGTCAGAGCTAAAAAAACCAGGGTGTTGGAGCATCCTTCCAGTCGGAGTTGGCAAACTAGGGCATTGGAGCGTCCTTCTAATTAGACCTGGTAAATCAGGGCATCGGGGTGTCCTTCGGGTTGGAGCTTGTAAACCAAGGGGTTGGAGCCTCCTTCAATTGATGCTAATAATGTTGGAAATTGGAGCTTCCTAACTGATGTAAATTTTGAAGACCTATATTAAGAAGCATTCGGTGGTTTTTCTCCCATAAGGGTTTCACCTAAAAATCTTGTGCCTATTGTCTTTGATATTGTGGATTGTTGAATGGTGTTGTTGAATTGTGTTTTGATATGATGCTAATGCTAATTAATGCTCTAAAAATTAAATGAATTAACTAATTGAAGTGAAACATTGATTCACACCCCTCTCAGTATTTCCAACACCTACACTGCTCATATTCAGGCCCTATCCCCCTCAAATTCTATAACCAGGGTATCTACGAATTCGGCATGCCCACCCCTATCATCTAGGTCTATGTCTAGACTTTACCGATAATTAACCAAGGGTACACATGCCTAACTAGGACTTAAATACATAGGCCCATTTTCATGCAATTTAAAAAATTCTCCATTAATTTTTTCTTCTTTTCTTTGTTGTTATTACCTTCACACACTCTATCCCTATGCTCTCCTCAACCCACTTAAATCCTTGGCCATAGACAACACCAACTCCCGCAAATGCTCTCACCCATGTTTATTTCACATAGATTATCCACTCATACATCGCTCATACATAGCGTTGAGCATCATGCCATGATGTGCAAGAGTTCAGTTTAACCCATGCTCTGATACCAGATGTTGGTTTTAACCCTGTACAGTTAATTCTTGCACACAAATTCTTAATAATAATAAAAGATGCAATGACACGCGCACACACACACACATTCAACACAGATTTTAACCTAGAAACCCAAAATTGGAAAAACCAAAAATATTTTTTAGTATATTATATATTTACAATGTCCCAATACAATATGTATATACAACAGCAAATATAAACTCCCAATCCATTAAACTAGGATTAGAATACAACCATAGTTCCAGATTTACAAAACAATGGTTTGAACCACAAAATCGCTAAAAGTTAAAACTGTGTGCCAAAAACAAAAGCAAAAACCAACCAAAAAAAATATGAGGGTTTCAACCATCTCGTGTGACTCACCCATTATGCCCAATGCATACAAATCGCATGTGGGGCTAGTCGTGCAAGGAATATAACACAAACTCAACATTATCCCACTTCTTGTTTTCCTTGCATATCAGGGGTCATAGATTTTCTTGATCAATGATCCATGATAACAATGCCCATTGATTCTTTGCACCAAAAGAACTTCTCAATGCCCACAGACTTTGTTAGTGAATATAAAACATCCTTCAAGGCGTCCACCTTCACCAACAACGCCTTCGTTTCTTCAACAATGTCTCTCATAAAGTGATATTGAACATCAATATGCTTTGTTTTAGAATGATAAGATTGTACTTTGTCTATCACAATCTATCCTTGCAACTTGTTGTACCAACCCGATACCTAAACACAATCTTTGTAACCATACTACCTTTTTGCTTGCATTAGTCTACCATGTATTCAACTTCTATATTTGAAAGTGCCACTATAGTGTCTCTTGCTCGTCCAAATGATTGTTCCTCCAAATAAGTTAAACACATACCCACTTGTAGATCTTATGTGATCAGATCTCCAACCAAATCTGCATCTACAAAGCCATGTATATCCAACACTTTGTCCAGTATTGGTCTTCCTTGGTAGCACAATCCATAACTAGTGGTGCAACGAACATAGATGAAAACCCCTGTTTACCGCTCCCAATGCTCCTTCCCTGGTTTTGGCATATACCTGCTCAATACTCCCACTGCATTGGTACTATCCAATCAAATACAAATCATTGCATACATCAAATTTCCAAATGCACTAACATACGAAACATGGGACATGTCCTCTTCCTCTTCTTGTCTCTAGGGACACTAGTCCACAAATAACTTTACAACTACAGGAATAGGGACCTTTACCGATTTACATTCTTGCATATTAAACCTCTACAATATTGTCTCAACATATTTCCTTTGATTTAACCAAAGCATCATGTTTGCTCAATCTCTTTTTATTTCCATACCCAAAATCAAATTTGCAACATGTCAAATTTGGAAGACACCTAAGTTTTCACTTCCTAGGTGATTTCCTTGTCATTTCCAATCAACAACATATCAACCACATACAAGACCAAATAAATAAGATGATCACCAACTAATTTGAAATAGACACAGTGATCTGCTTTGCTCCCTGTGAAACCAAGTCCCAATAAATAAGTATCAAATTTTTAATACCACATCCTTGGTGATTGTTTCAACTCATTCTAGGAATTTTCCAACCTGCATACCAACTCTTTCTTTCCCTTCACTACAAAGCCCTCTAGTTGTATCATATAGATTTATTCTTCCAACTCCCCATGTAGGAATGTTATTTACATGTCCATCTACTCTACTTTGAAATCAAAAGTAGTAGCAACAGATAAAAGAAATCTAATATAAGTTAACTTGGCAACAAATGAAAAAATCTCTCACCAAAGTCAATTCCCTCTAACTGGGAATAACCTTTTGTTGTTAACCAAGTTATGTATCTCTCCACTTTGCCTTTTGCATTCAACTTCTTCTTAAACACCCATTTGTTGCCAATGGGCTTTCTTCCAACTGACAACTCCACTAGATCCCAAACCTCATTCTTGTCTAATAAGGTTACCCTTTCTTTAATCATGGCCTTTTACCAAAGTTTGCCATCCATTGAATCCACTGCCTTCCTAACAATTCTAGGATCATCGTTGGCAATAAACAAAGCAAAATTAGAACAAAAATCACATGGAGTATACTTCTTTGGTTGCCTTCTTTCCCAAACCAATCTCCCCAATACCAAAGTATGTGGTTCTTTTTCTTTTGATTTGGTTCTTTTGTAGAGTCTTATTCATCATCATTCGATTTAAACTCTATCTTCTCTAGTTCTTTCTGTTAGAAAATGTAAAGTGGCAGCAATTATATCTTATTTTCTTAACCTTAATACATGCCTGTGAATCTTAGTTATCTTCTTTATGTTCTTCAGTTAGATCAAACAATATCAAGAAACATCAACAACACAAGAGGACACAGATGTAGGCTTTCATCCAGGGCAAAACACCTCCAAGAGGAAAACCGAGAAACTCTTCTCTTCTTAGAATCTGCTTCAAATGAGATACAAAGACCCAATCCCTAGACCAAATCCTTCTCCCAGTACCAAGTCAGCCCTTCCTCAAGTCCTTCCTAGATTTTGTACCAAACTGCTTCTTCCTTGCAACTTCAACAACTTCGACTTCCCAGCTACTGCTACTCGACCTGCAACTTCAACCCAACTACTTCGTCCTTGCAGCTTCTTGGAAACCCTAATACAGCCTCCTTTTGAGGCCTACTTAGAGCAAGACAATTCTCCCAAGGTCAACGAGGTCTAGACAAGGGTTTTCCCTCTTCCAGCAACAAATTCTACACTTCGTCCTC
Organism: Pinus taeda; assembly: GCA_000404065.3. Lineage (NCBI taxonomy): Eukaryota > Viridiplantae > Streptophyta > Pinopsida > Pinales > Pinaceae > Pinus > Pinus taeda. Next base: position 193,960 of record APFE031011963.1, on the reverse strand, counting down.
CAGCAACTCAAACCTACAATTTTGGCCTTCTACTGTAGCCCAGCAACTCCAGAATTTCACAAGTGTGAGAGAGATAGAGCCCAAAGACAAGATATTTCAGCCTCCCAGCTTCTTTCATAACTTTGCTCTCATTCTTCTGCCTTTCCCAGCTATAGACCGAACTCTTTCTTGTAGATCATCATCAAACGTGTCCGAGTGTGTCTCCAAATGAAGTTGAACTACTCTTTATATAGAAGGCTCAAGGGGTTGAATTCCCTCCTTTAGGAAAACTTGAGGATCACAGGGCCGACTTGTGCTCTAGGAGATTCCAAGACTTTCTAGACTAGAAAATAATTCTTTTTACAATTACAAATTGCCTGAAAGGGTCTTATAAACATGATGTTGACTCCTTTGACTCATGACAACAAATCCTAAGACCTAACAAACCCTAGAAGCACAAAGAACATGGTTTTACCTAAAATACCATCAATAATGAGCATGAAACCCATGCTTTAACAATAATAATTTTCTTTTCTTTTTGTTGTTTGTTACATAGGATACATATTGAAATGAGTACAACAATTATGAAGACCAAAACTAGTTACATTTCTCAACACTCCTTAACTAGGGAGGTATTCATAATTGTACAACCAATACAACATCATATCTCAAACTGAAGAGTTTTCAAGAAGAGTCGGATTGATAAGTCATATTGTAAGCATCATCATGATGACCAACACTGTCCCTGAGGCCTAACTAGACAAGCTCTACTTTAATCAAAAGCATTATGTTGGGAGGCTTTATGTGTGATACCACACTACCTCTCTAAGGTACATACCCCATCCAAATGTCCACAAGGTATGTCCCTTTAGGACTATTCTTATCTTAGATCTCCATACCTGTGTCCTCAAAGAAAATTGATCCTCTTCCACCACTCTTCTCTTGGATTCCTGTCCCATCCTCAAAGAGTGTCGGTCCACAAGACTGCTACCTCTCTTGGATTCAAATCCTCAAGGAGTATCGGCCCCTTTTCCTTTCTTGGATGATCTATCCTCAAGGAAACCATAGATGCTTATCCAATCCTCCATCATTCTCTCTTCATCACCCGAAGAGGAGAATGCACATGTGATGTCCACCATCATTCCCTCTCAATCAGAGAGTACATCACTATTCTCCCTTAATCTTGAGAATAGAACCTTGCTCCTTTTTCACGGAGACTCTTTTTTGCTCCCTCTCAAACCATAGGAGATTCCTTCCTTCAAATAACAGAAACCAACATCACAAGCCTTCTAGCTTATCTTCATCAAAGTATCAGCTACTAGTTCTCCATAACTACATGGTTCCCTCTTTTCTTTGCATCTCTTACATCGAGCCTGCTTCTTTTCAAGGTATCATGGAACCATCTCCACTCTTCGTTCTTGTAACAAGATCCAGGTCATCTCTCTTGCTCATCACTTTATTCTTCAACCATGAAGGCATTGCACTGGGCCTTCCTGATCTTCAATCTTGATCATTAAAGTGATCTTCCTTGACCTTTAGGTTATCTTCTCGCATAGCTACCCTTTCAATCCAAGATGGACTCATCTTGATTTCATAGTTGCTAGCTACCAGATATTGAGCTCCCCTCAATACTCTTCATTCATACAGTTGACCTTGTCCCAACTGTCATCATGTATTCCTACTACATCCTTTTTCCTAATAACCAAAATAATATGTTAGCCAGATAACCAAACCATAAATGAAATAGACTTACCTCATCATGGTGACCTTCTTGTTTCATCAACTCCCTCATCGACCATCTCCACTTGATATTTCCTTCTTGCATCAAAGTGCCCAAGGATCAAACTTGATTACCAAGTTACAACTTTTATTCTTCCGGAGATCATACTAGATGTTAATCAATATAAAATATATATTCAAGAGAAAGTCCTAATCTTTCATACATCCTTTAGTTAATTCATTCTACTCTTTTCCAGCATCATAAATACTTAAGCATATCCAACTTTATTTGACAAGATTCTCATACACATGAATCTTATCTATGCTTTCGTCCAATCATCTAGATATTCATATATTCTCACAAAAAGTTTGCATTCTGACCCATTGCAATCTTTCATCCCTTTACCAGCATGTTTCCACATTACATAGAATACATACTATTCTTGTCATAATGCTCCTCACAAGGACTTCCTAATATAATGGTCCTTCCTGGATCACAATGATCCAATTGAGCAAGATGACAACCTCTAACATAATGTTAGATAATATCTGGATGAACAAAATGTAAAATGGTCTCACATTCTATCGTAGATGATTGATCTCTACCACGCAACATAATAAATTTCAAACATGTTATCATCATATGCTTCTCTCCTATGATGCTTATGCAAAACATATCATCCTATAAGAAAGATAAATCATCATAGAGAACCTAGAAGTTAGTGAACCTTCTTTAGTAGTAAATATCCTTCATTTCTTCCTTCTTTGCCTTCTTTTCGGGTTCTCCCACTTTAGTCCTTTCTTTTGTTGTTTTGTTTGTTTGAACAGTGCCTTTTAAAGAGTCCAAATTCATTGCATCCAAAACATTGCACCTTGGACATATCTTTCTTCTTGGACTTGCCAAACTTCCCTTTCTTCATTTTCTTGACTCGGGCTAGAAAGGCTTGAGACTACTCATCTAATCCAATATCATCCTTCACCTTGATCCTCGATTCTTCCAGTATGCATTGTACCCACAACTCATCAAAGGGAGTTGAATCCTCACTTGTTGGAAAGTTGCTCCATTCTGGTGGCAATGCATTTAGAACACATATAGTCACCTCAGAATCAAAGATGGGTTCCCTAAGTCCTTGCAAATAGTCTCTCAATTGAGAGACTCTCATGAGGAAAGAAACCATATCCTCATCCTTTGACTTCTTCGTTCTATGTAGCTTGTTTTGCAACGACATCTTTTGACCGATTGTACTTACAGAGTACAAATTCACTAGCTTGTCATACATGGCCTTGGAAGTCTTCAGGTTTGCCACAAATTGAACAAGAGAATCCATGATTGATTCTACTATGATCCTTTAAGCTCTACTTCCCCTTTCTTGTACTTTGTTAATTCTTATGTCTTGTCATTCTCAAGTTTAGTAACTTCTCCAGTAACATATCCCATTACACCTTGCTCTGTGAGTATCAAGTCGATCCTTTTCTTACATGCTAGATAGTTTGAAGCCCCAATGAGCTTATTGCTCTCCTTGCAAAAAGAACCTACATGACTTGAAGATTCAGCCATTATGAGATGGTGTAATACTTAAATAATATCTCCAACCTTCTCGATGCCTTCAAGATCTTTGGAGAATTCTTGATGATGCCCTTGAAAGATGTTCCCTAGGATTCCTCCACCAACAACTTCCAAGATTAATGCCTTGCAAATAAACTTTCCTTTAGTGAGATCAATACCCTCATTGCGAGATTGATGTAGTCCTTGATCTTCTTCAATGTAGAAACCCTGGATTAGAAGGGTCTTCTATCAACGAACCTTTAACCAGATCCCTTTAAGAAACAATCTTCTTCCTTTAGACCTCGAGAGTTTCCTATCCCTTAATAAACAATTCTTTCTAGTGTCCTTCCAGTTGCCTTCCTTGCTAACCTTAGCTCTGATACCATGTTAGAAAATGTAAAATGGCAGCAATTATATCTTATTTTCTTAACCTTGATACTTACTTGCGAATCTTAGTTATCTTCTTTATGTTCTTCAGTTAGATCTATTCATCAAACAATAACAAGAAACATCAACAACACAAGAGGTCGCAGATGTAGGCCCTCAGCCAGGGAAAAACCCCTCAAGGGGGGAAATCCGGAAACTCTTCTCTTCTTAGATTCTCCTTCAAATGAAAGATGTTGACCTCTAAAGTGTACCTGAAAATTTTTTGAAGACCCCATGCCTGAGGATGTGTCAAAGGCTTCATGTACCATCAAGGTTCACTATATTATCAGAGTTTTTTAACTCTATTTATTCTTCTCATCTTCTTCTGTTGTACTCAGATTCCACAAGCCTTACGGGGTCATGTAAAGTGATGTTAGTGTGATGAGTTAAGTAATGTAACAGGACTAGATAGCTTGGGAGCTTGTCATCAAGTGAGTTTACTCTAGGAGGTTTTTTTCACTTGGTTAATTAGTAGGTGCTTATGGGGACTTCATAATTAATTGAGTTTTTTCCTCCAAGCATAACCCCAAAGCCGAAGTGGGGTTTGATGGTGAGGCCTTGGGTGAGTCTTAGTGTCTAGAGTCATTGTATATTACCACACTAAATCACTCGTACAATTTTGTGGAATTTGATTAGGTCTAAGGGTCAATTTTTTAATTTCCCGCAGGGTGGAAATTTGAATAAAATTTTGATGTAAAATGTAATAGGCGACGTCTAGAGAGTTTGTATGAAGTATGTGCGCTTAAAATTACACCTTTCACCCTCAACTTTCTACTATGACACACTTTGAGGTGTAAAAGATAAGTTCTAGACCCTCAAAACCCACTTTTCCTAAGTTTTGTGGAAAATGTGGCAGTAAATTAGCTCAACAATTAAATAAATGGAGAAACATAAATATCCACACATGCTCAAATGATGTGGAAATTCATCTAAAGGTCAAAATTGAGTTACCAAGTGATGACTCCAAATAAGCCACAAATCAAGCAAATCGATTTTTTTGTGGAGAAGGCAACGAGTTCCAGTGACAAGATCCACGATTTGAGGAAATTAACTCGAGCTTCAAGTTGATAGCATGAGTTGACTTGAGATTGGATTAGAATTTACTTGAGTGAGTGGGAGAGTGGTCTCCTACCACTCCAGTTTACTCTCCCACATGTCCTCTCATCTAATTCGAGCTCCCTCATCAAGGATTGTGTGGACCTCTAAGGAAGAAATCAAGTTGTCACTTGGGAACTTCGAATTTGCATGAATGAGCATTGGGATTGTCACCTATTTGTCTTTGGATTATCACCATTTGCCTTGGGATTGGCACCCAAGCTTCTATATAATAGAGCTATGGGCTCTCATTATGTAATGATTGTTACTAGCTATTGTGCTTGCGGAAATGTGGTTGGCCTTGTACACTTTTAGAAATATCAATTAAGACTTTGGGGTTTCATTCATGAGGTGTTCCTCCCTTTGGAGTGTGATGAATTGTTGATCATTGGTATAATTCCTTTTACTCATGCTTTGATCTAATTTGTTTCCATATGTTCTTGTGGATTTGTTAATGTACAGCTATCTTGCATTGACATTTGGATTAGACATATGCTCTATGTATAGAATGCTCTAGTTGGTTTCAAATAAATCTCTAGGGTTTCTTATTGTTGATTGGGGGTAGCATCGGATGTGCTCTAGCCACGAAATTTGGTGGAGAGGTTGGGGCACATGAGATCTCCAATACCCAGAAAGTGTTTGGGCGTATTCTAAACAGATCAAGAGATATTAAAATAATTAATATTTTTAATGGAGTCCCTAAGTCTAAACTTAGGGAAAATAAAATATTAATGTGTATTAATATGAATCTATGTTAGAGTCGTCCAGAAAACATGGATCAAGCCAGATCTAATCTTAGCCATTAATTAAGGACTTAATCTCACCTGTTGAATCGCCAACTGGAAAGGTATAAGAGGATTCCTGAGGGTCACTTGGAGGGGTGTGCCAGATGATCAGTCATTCTGTTCCTTAGAGCGGGGTTTGCTAAGAGAGATAGAATCAGTGATCGGGAGAGCAATTAGGGGCATTGAGTATAGAGAGACAAAGAACCAGAGATAGTACTAGGATAGTAGCAGAGCAGCCAGAGAGAGAGACGCAGGAGCAGTCAGTGCTCACGCAGGGCGACGTAGAGGCAGCTAAGTGTTGCGTAGAGCACGAGAGGGGCCAACGTAGATGATGTAGAGGCTCAGAGAGTTGGCACAGGGACTCATGGGACTGACGCAAGATCGACGTTGGGCTAGGAAAGGCTGACGTAGTCCAGATTCGGCAAATGTTGGCGTTTTAGGGTCAAATTAGTGTTGAGTGGCTGCCGGATGGAGTGACAGAGAGAGCTACAGTGCAGGAGTCCCGTGATAGTGCAAAGCTAGCAGGCTGCAGTGGTGCGTGAGGCAGAGGAGTGTTTCACCAGTGCAGGAAGGCACAACGAGGTGTGCAACGGTGCGAGATGCAGGGAGTTTTTGCAGTAGCGCAGAAGTCAAAGAGAGGGAGCACTTGTCAACGACAGAGGGAGCTTCAACATTAGTGGGTGTATCTAGCCCAAAAATTAGGTCAGTTGGGGGATTAGTTACTTACTTCTCAGTAATTGAGTTGCAGTGCAACAATGGGAAACACGATGCAACATTATGAGAGGAGGTGTAGCGTATATGCAATGTTGGGAGGAAGGACTAGCAACAACACGAATGCAGAGGGAGTTATTGTATAGATGCAGCAGTGGCAGTGGCAGAACCATGGGCAGCAATACAGGAGGCAGCAGTGCAGAGGATGTTGGGCAGGAAGGTCCAACATCAACACAGGTACTGATGCCAAATGATCAGAGTAATACTCAATGAGGAATGTTGCTAGAACACAGTCCTCGTTAAGAGGGAGTGTTGATTTTGGGTAGCATTGGATGTGCTCTAGCCACAAAATTTGGTGGAGAGGTTGGGGTACATGAGATCTCCAATACCCAGAAAGGGTTTGGATAGATTCTAAACAGATCAGAAGATATTAGAACAATTAATATTTTTAATGGAGTCCCTAAGTCTAAACTTAGGGAACATAAAATATTAATGTGTATTAATATGAATCAGTGTTAGAGTGGTCCAAAATACATGGATCAAGCCAGATCTAATCTTAGCCGTTGATTAGGGACTTAATATCGGTCGTTGAATCGTCAACAAAAAAGGTATAAGAGGAGGCTTGAGGGTCACTTGGAGGGGTACACCAGATCATCAGTCATTCTATTCTCTAGAGCAGGGTTTGCTAAGAGAGATAGAATCAGTGATCTGGAGAGCAACTGAGGGGAAGTGAGTACAGAGAGACAAAGAAGTGGAGATAGTGCTAGGACAACAGCAGAGAAGCCAGAGAGAGACATGGGAGCAACCAGTGCTCATGTAGGGCCATGCAGAGGCAGCTAAGTGTTGCGTAGAGTACCAGAAGGGCTAGCGTAGCTGACGCAGAGTCTCGGAGAGCTGATGCAGGGCCTCCTGGGCTTGGCGTAGGCCAAGATAGGCTGATGCAAGGCCAACGCTGGGCTAGGAGAGGCTGACATAGTCCAGATTGGGCAGATGCTAGGGTTTCAGGGGTAGATTGTGCTGAGTAGCTGCCGGAAGGATTATCCGGAGTTTCAGCCAGTAGATTTGTCTGAAACAGAGAGGTATTACTACTAAGGAAATTCTTTGTTGGGTAGGCCAATTTCGGCACCCAAATTGTACTCTGATATTGCTTAATAAGAAAACCCTTAGATAGCTGCACCGGTTTTCCTGCATTGGGTTTTTCCAGGGACATTGGTCCAAAAATAATGGTGTCATATGGTGTATTTGTTTCTGTTTCTTTTAGTTGTTGATCTATAATATGTTGAGGATGCACTAGTGTTTATTTTCAGTATTTACATTGTAAATAACTTGTTAAGTAAAATAACAAGTAGGTAGGAATAAATCAGATAAAGTGCATGGAGGATTTCTAACTTAAGTAAAGTTAGAAACTTCAACAATCCAAGGGACATTGCAATATACAAGATAAAGAGTCAGACACTCACTCTGCAAGGTGTACACATTTCAAGAGATCAATCCTCAAGTTTTGCACTCTCCAAGCATGGGTTCGAAATGTCAAGCACTTCTCATAGCAAGGATCCTTGTTGTCTAATTCAAGCATCCTTATTACCTTTTGGAGAAATGTTGGCAAAGCTTGACGTAGGGATGCAATGACCCTTGGATGTCATTCATTAGACACTATTAGTTTAAGGCTATGGGCCACATTAGTGTTAGTGGGCACCCACTAACACTAATGTGGTGCATAGTCTTAAAATAAGGGTGTCTAATTTTTGACATCCAAGGGCAATTGAAATATACAAGATAGAGAGTCAGGCGCTCACTCTCCAAGGTGTACACATGTCAAGAGATCAATCCTGAAGTGTTGCACTCTCCCACAATGCACAACTCTTCCACAATGCACAACTCTCTTTTTATGCCTCTCCTTGTGTCCCTTATCCATTCTCTAGCTTAGGTCACCCTCTAATCAACTCCTTGGTTCCCCACATTGCACAAAAATTTAATCATTCTTCCCATTAATCCAACGATGTCAATCCTTTGTCACAGAGAAACATCATGAATCATGTAGGTAATATTTTGAAATAATGACCGAATGGTACATGGAGTAAATATGTTTCAATTATGCCAAAAAATAAGTATAATCTATTGCAAACTGATGAGCACCAATATTGCAGCATGAATGCAGCAACTCCTGGGCTACCAGCTTTACTTTGTCAACCCAAGGTTCGTACAAACTTGGAGGTGATAGTGTTGTATACATGATTAACAATGATGGTTCTACCTTTTTTCATAGTTTAGCTGGAAAGAGACCACTGGTGTTTTCAAGCCAGACTTCTATGGAGTCAGAAAAAACTTGGTTTCTTGATGGAAGAAAGGAAAATCTTCTCTAAGGGAGAGCTACTCTACTGTAATAATGGAAAATATTGAAATTCAATGATAAATCACACCATTTCCTAATTACTACCAAGAAACTATGCTTTGCAATAATGCTAAGTTAACATGAACCAAATGATACTATCTAAGCATGTAAGTAAGAAGCATAAAACATCACTAATGTGAAAGTAAAGGGACTGAAATAAATCTATTTTTGTCTTTTTGTCTTTTCATGCAAAATCAAGTATGCAAATTAATTTCTTTTCGTGATGTGGCAGGTGAATTAAGGATGTTGGAGGATGGATGGAAGGATTAGGAGATGTTTTGATGGTGTGGGAGACCCTTGGGAGGCTTTTGCTGACTTCCTAGAGGTTTTCCCTCAATTCGGCCTCAAAACAGGCCATTTCAAGAAAACCTAGAGGATGTACTAAAAACATACAAGATTCCTTGTAAACCTACAGCATATAGCCGAGAGAAAAATGGATGGCGTTGCAGGTGATGGACAGCTTAGGGAAGGTGGTATATGGGTGGAATGAAGTGAGGAGAGGCCTAGGATCACTCAAAATACAACAACAAAGATGGAGGATGGTTGGATTTGCTCAATGTGCTTGGAAGAATTTCTATGTAAAATGATGAAAACTAGTGAAGGCAAAGGTGAAAAAAGGAATGACTATGGTGGAAGAAGTGGAAGGTGGTTGTTGGCTATGAAGTCTATGTCTACTCTTGAAGCACCTACTCTACATAAAACATGTATAATTCCAAAAAATCTATATAAACGAGAAGCATTCCCATGAGCTAAAAAAGCAGAATTAATGAACTCACTGCCTACATGATGCATGAGGAAATTTTCTTAAAGGAATGAAATCATGGATGAGATCTATTGCAACAGTGAATATAGAAGAGATGCCAATGAAATCCTACTTTTTAAAACTGATCAAATGCTAGCTTAAATATAGTAAACTCTAAAGCTTATGCAAGAAATAGAAATCTGTGTTTTTGGGTCTACATAAGGGTCACTTCCTCAAATCATGATCTCAAAGGGAGGAAATGAGGCCAAGACACCCACTGACAACCTTTTGGTACTCCTTTTCTCCCTTCTAACCTGCTACTAAAGTAAGGCACAAATGGAAGCAAACTAATAAACAACCAATCCAATCTACACTACTTGCAATGAGAACACATCTAAAAGCAAATTAGAAATGAAGCTATGAGACTAATCTAAACATATAGATACAAGAAAGAGGAGACTTAGTTACTAGGGTTGGGCCCTAACCAAAGAGCTTCAGCCCTCTGAGTTAACTCAGTGCTGGCCCAAGACAAAACTCATTCTTATTACCAAAACAAAAAATTACATCCATAAAACTTTCACAAGTCTGGAGCTCGAAAATAGCTTAGAGTTTTACAACAAAAATTTGAATCCTAATGAGGCTCTAGGCCTCTCTACTTATACAACTGATGTACCCAATGAATTCCTTAAAATTACGGAGGCTCAACTCCCAAACTTGAGATAAAATAGCTCTTTATCTCTCACTTGCTTGGATGCCTTCTAATCCACATGGCTTGGTTTCTTGCACTTTGAGTTGGTGTGATGGACAGAGGAATATTCGAATGGGGAAGAAGTGAATGAGGAGGATTTACCTCCTAAAATCCCTCTCCCTTGTCCCATTTGATTTTTAACCTTAGTATTTGCCAAAATTCCTTGATTTTCTCCTTCAATCCTGCATTTAATCCATATTAGTCCACTAGGCATAATATCCAACTCTAACTCATCTCATAAACAAAATATAATAAAAAAAAATGTAATAAGTTGTGAGAAAAGTTGGTTTGACTAAGCTACGAGGTGAATTAAGGCTCATATAATTACCCAATTTTGAGTCACATCATCACCCCCATACTGAAAGTGTTGCTTATCCTCTGAGCAACTCAATCAATATCCATATCCTTCATAGCTATAGTGGCCTCCCTGACATCCCATGCCTCTGCTGTGGTTTCCTCCTCTTGTTCATAGAATCCTACTTTCCTTTCTACCTCCTCCCATTGCCTCTTTTATTCTTCTTCCTTCCTTCCTTCTAGCATTCCTAAGAGTAGTGGTGGACTGAGTTTCATGCCAATCCAATTGACTTTCAGCCTTTGCATAGATTGTGTGTGCATGGGTGTCCTGTTTAGTGCTTTTATCAATATTGAGGAGAGTGGTACTCTCTTATCTTCAAGGTGTATGGCAATGTGTTTCATCTCCTTAGGAAAGAATGTATGATATAATCCCCTAATAGCCTGAACATGACCTCAAAATGTGAAATTTCTTGCCCTTGGGCAGCAAGATATCTAGGTGCAAGCTGAGGATCATTTGAAATCAAATTGTGGGTACTGATGACGGCCATGGGATCTGACTTTTAACTCTGATCATAAGAGGTTCAATTTTCTCTCTTGCTAATATCTTCTTCATTGCTGCAGCCCTTGATTCCTCATGGTTCATCCATGATGCCAAAGCCATCAACTATAAATCTCCTAGCTTGGCATTAGTGTCCCATACATTCATGTTTGTTGAGGTCATGTTGTGCAAATAAAATCAGACATATTGGCCCTATCTTCTAGTGTGCTATGATCACAAAGATCAATGCACTACTTGTAGTCCATAAATATAAGGGGGTTTACCTCTGTCTTTTGCCTTTTTTCTTGTGGGGGGTGCTATGAGTAGTGAGGCCGGTAGCTACTACCTCTCTCTCAGTGGGTTCTAGAGACACCCTAGGTGACTCCTCCTTATCTTCTTCCCCCTCTTTCCTATTGCTTTCTTCACCTCTGTCTTTCCTTTCTGCTTCCTCTTGTAGATGCTCATCATCTTTATCAATTTCCTCCTTAACATCCTCCTACATTTCTTCATCATCCTCCTTCTCTTTCTACTCTTCTTATTCATCTTCCTCATTTTCTTTTCTTTCATCTTCTTCTTCATCCATCTCATCTTCATCTCCTTTTGTTTCTTCTTCTTCCTGCTCTACTTCTTCTTCCTCTGCTTCAGTCTCTTCCTCCTCCTCTTCACTGACAGTAGGAATAACATCATATGTGAGAGTTTTGATGTCTTCCTTTGCCTGCATGTCTCTAAAAGCTAACCATTGTATAGGAATCTTTAGGTTTTGGAGGGAATCTTCTATAAGGATTATAATTAACCCATGGTGAGCTAACTCTTGGGAATTTCCCTCTTGCACCTTGATGCTTGAGTCTATCTGTGATTGCAGTAGGAAGTATGGTATGCTGAGCTTGTGGTGAGGGGGTGTTTCTGCTCCAAATCTCAATTCTTCAAGAAGCCTAAAATGATAGCCATAGACCACACTATACCTACCCTCACATGAAATATATTTGATAAGTTGGTAGCTTACCTCATTCTAGGGATATGGTATACTTTATCTCCTTACTCCATTTTTGTCCTCAATGGTTTCCTCACCTTCTAAAATAATTTCATTTTGGCAACCTGGCTATCTCCTTTGTCTTCCTTCCTCCATGGTACTCCTAGGGTAAGTGTGGTAACTCTGTTGATGAGTTCAGGGGTGAGTTCTAAGAGCCCTCTTACCACAATAGTGGCATGGACTTTGGTAAGTGGAATGAGGGAGAGATAAAAGTCTCGGGCCACCTCATCATCATCATACCCCCTTAATTTTTCGAGAAACCCCATCCAATTATGCCTTGTGAAGATTTCTAGTACCTCAGGGTGTTGTTGGATTCTCACAGCGTTAGTGGGCTCCCTCTTATTAAACCCTCCTATCATCTTGGTTAGTGAGGTTTGATGAGATGAGATGGTTGATACAATTTTCAAATGCAGAAGTAAAAGTCTAAGATGACTCTGTGGACAATTCTATTGCACAACTGCCAAATTCACTCAAACTAGAGGATTTTTTTTCAATTTACTTTGAAAGAGGGATGTAATTATAGAGCCTTCCTCTTCATAGTGTTTGTTATGGTCAACCCCCATGTTTTCCCCTCTAAAACACCTCTCGTCCTATCTTGTAGACTATCTATATGTATCCTATAGGAATCCTGTGTGCAATCCTGTAGGATTTCATGTGCAATCATGTAGGAATTCCTGTGCAAAAAAATGATGATGTCTTCCTTGTTGTAGGTTGCCTGGGTATGAGAGCGACTTGTGAGAGCGAGCCTCAAGGAAGTGAATGCACGAATGCATGGGGATGACAATTATTTCCTCTTATGGTCATTTTGGGTGAGGTGGTGTGCTGGAAGTCGAGGTACGGTTTCCATTTTTGGACCATTGGTCCCCACTACCACCTCATCATGCCCCACTTCCTCGTAATAAACTCCCACTTTATGCTTTTGTAACCTTAACTAATTTTGTCCTTCTCCTTTCTGTTTTTGAGTTGACTGTTGCCACATGTGAGAGGAAAAAATGTTTTGCCTTTGTTGAATTATTTAAGGTGGCCACGTTAACTGACCACCTTTTGAATATAAACCAAATTACACGTAACCTACATCTTTTGACTACATTATGCATATGAGAGAGTGAGCGGGATACTTAATTGTGGTGCTTAATACCTTGTTGCAGTGGTTGAAGACTATAGGTGCTTGTTGTGTGTATTGCCTACATGTTATTCTTATTCCCTTTTTTGTTTTTCTCTAATGATTTTTTTTTGGTTCAGGTACCTGATGTTGAAGATGATGGTGCTACTATTGCTTTGGAGTCCCTTCTACTCTTGGATCATCATGCTAGAAGCTTATTTTTATTATAATTTGTATTCTATGGGATAGGTTGCTACAGGATTTCCTACAGGATGTCCTATAGCTGCTTTTCCCTCAAAACTCTTAACCATACCTTCTGTTAGGGATATGAGGATGGTGACATGGATGGAGACGGAGACTAGGAGTGTGGAGAATGAGGAATACTTAAATGATGCCCCCTATTTCTCTTTGTTTCCTTCTTTTTCAAAGATTGTGAAATTTCGTTTTGAAACTGATATTTTCTTAATGGTGAATGTAGGGGTAATGGTGGACATAGGTATGGTCATGGAATGATGATGTAGGGGTTCTATTTCATTGACATAGCAGGTCATTTTTTATTTAGGTTTGCTTCCTGTAGGATTTTTGGGTCACTGTGATTCCTACATGATCATCTCGTAGGTTTTCATGGTGAATGAAAATGAGTGGAAAAATAAAATGTGAGTGAAATAGGTCTCTTGGTGATCCTCCTTTGCTCTCTGATTGTCCTTATTGCTGACCTGCAAAATAGAAATTTCGATGATTTTTCTCTTTTCCTTTTTTTTTTAAAACAACTAGGCTGCCTCTGAGAGGTTTTCATCCTAGCTGTTTACCCTAGGTGCCTCAAGAGGGGTTTTCACCCAGGGATCTTTTTATTCTAATTTTATTTATCTATTTTTTATTGACACCATTGGGCCGTCCCAAGAGGTTTTCAACCATATAGTGGGACTCAGGCACCTCATGGAGGTTTTCACCTGAGTCCTTATTCTTTTTTTTTTTCTCTCAATGATTTGATGAGGTAGGAGCTGAAACTTGCTCCACTACCATCACTGTTTTATTGATATCATCAATGAACTCGTGTTTTGACAATGGTCACTTGTAAATTTTTAGTCGGTGTCCATTAACAAGTAAAGGAATGGCATCTTCATCTATTGTTTTGATTTGTACTTAACCATTATCATGGCATATTTCGACAACATAAGGTCCTAGCCATCTTGTCCTTAACTTTCCCTTGAAGTCTTTATACCTAGAATCACATAGCGAAGCCCAATCACCTTCTTGAAATTTATTTTCCTTGATGTTCTTATCTTGCCAGATCTTCCTTTGAAGTTGAATTACCTTTATATGTAGGAGGGCCTGTATTTTGAACTCATATAACTTATTCAACTAGAGAAATATTTCTTTTTGTGCACTGTTGAGATATAGATCTAGTTGGGTTGCCATCCTTAATGTGTTATACTAAAATTCAATGGATATCAAGGCCATTTTCCCATAGACCAGCTCATAGGGGGTGAATCTAGTGGTGGTCTTCCAGGTGGTATTATAGGCCTAGGTGGCCTCAACTAGTCTATCTTCCCAATCCTTCCTGTTGTTGTTTACCACTTTGGTTAAGATGCCCTCCAATGCTTTATTGGTCACCTCTACTTGTCCATTAGCTTGTGGATGATAGGGAGTGGAGGTTCTATGCTTTCTTTTGTGTTGGTTGAGCAAGTCTTCAATCATGTTGGAGGTAAACTGGTTGCCTTGGTCTATGACCAGATCTCTAGGGTACCCAAATTTGTAAAATACATTCTCCCTTAGGAACTCAGCTACCTTCTCTTTTGTTGATGTCTTAATTGTCTTGGTTTCAGCCCACTTAGTCAGATAGTCAGTGCACACAATGATGTACTGCTTTTGTTTGGAAGGAGGGTCAATAGGTCCAATGAATTCCATGCCCCACTTCTCAAATGGCTTGAAGATCACCTAAGGTTGCAGAGGCATTTCATCTCTTGGAGTGGGCCTTCCCATCCTTTGGCACCGATCACACTGACTAGTATATATTTTCACATCGTGATGAAGAGTGGGCCAATAATATCCTACTTGTAACACTTTGAATGCTATCCTTTTTGCTACAAAATGACCTCCACAAGGCCCATCATGACAAGTTAAAAGGATGTCAAAGACTTCCTCCTCCCTGACACACCTTCTCAAGATTTTATCTGGGCCAAGTTTGAAGAGATTTCCCCCAGTCCAAGTGAAGGGGGCACTCTTCCTCACTATCTTGCTTTTCTATTTGGAGGACAAGTTCAGTGGGAACTGTGCAGATACCAAATAGTTTTCTATATCAACAAACCATGGAGAGAGAACTGAAATAGAAAATAAGTTCTCATCTGGTAACTAGTCATCAACCATTCCTTCTTCACCTATAGGAAAATTTAATCTAGACGAAAAGTTTGCAACAACATTTTCCTTACCAGGTTCATCAACAATAGTTAGATCAAACTATTTTAATAAAAGTAACCATCTTATAATCCAAGCATTCACATCTGGTTTGTTCATCAAATATTTGATTGCAGCATGGTAAGTATGTACAAATCTTTGATAGCATGTAATATATTACCTAAAAAATTTTAATGAATGCACAACATCCTAGAGTTCCTTTTTGGTCACTGCGTAATTTAGTTCAGCCTTTGACAGATTTTTACTAATAAAGTAGGTAACATAAGGCAATTTTCCATCTATCTGACCTAGGGTTGCTCGTATGGCTTTGTGTGAGGCATCAACATGAATATGGAAAGGAAGGGACCAATTTGGGCCTCGGAGAATCGGTGCAGTGGTTAACTTTTTCTTTAGGGTGTATAAGGCCTCTTGACAACTTTTTCACCATATAAACTCAAACTCGTTGGCCAAAAAAAAAAATAAAGGAGAGGTCAACTTGCTGAAGTCCTTTATGAACCTTTCGTAGTATCCAACAAACCCTAGGAAAATTTTTACATCTCTCTACTTTTGAGGAGTTGGGACCCTTTGGATGATAGTTATTTTGTTTGGGTCCACCTGCAGTCCTTGCTAAGGTATTGAATGACCTAGCACGATCCTTGCAGTCATCAAAAATTCATATTTTTCGAGACTGAGAGACAGGTTCATTTTAATGAATTTGTGCAGTACTTTTCCTAGGTTAGACAAAGCCTCTTGAAAATCACCACCATCAGGTCTAAAATCATCCATATAAATTTCTACCACATCATGGAATAACTCGGCAAAAATACTCAGGACTGCTCTATGGAAAGTGGCAGGAGCATTGCATAGGCCAAAAGAAAGGACCCTATAGGAAAAATTACCACAAGGACAAGTGAAGGTGGTTTTATCCTGGTCTTATGGGCAGATCCGGATTTGGTTCTAACAACTGAATCCATATAGGAAAGAGAAAACGTTTTTCCCTACCAGGCCATCTAGCACTTGGTCAATGAAGGGTAGAGGGAAGTGCTCCTTCTTTGTGGATTTTTTCAACTCCCTGTAATTAACACAAATCCTCCACTTACCATTTTTCTTTGGAACTAACACCAAAGGAGAGACCCACTCACTGTCGAAGATAGGGTAAATGAATCCTGCATCTAGTAGTTTTTGCAGTTATTGTTTGACTATATCTTTAAGGTTTGGATTAATCCTCTTTTGGGGCTATTAGACTGGCTTGAAACATTATTTGATGTATATGTGGTGATTACACACTAAGGGGTGTACTCCCTTCATTTCTTTGTATCTCCAAGCAAAGGCATCTAGGTGTTCCTTTAGCATGTTGCATAACTTCTCTTCTTCAGGAGCAGAAAGAGATGGATTGATTTTCAAGGTTCTCTCAGAGCTGAATTATATCATTTTGACATGGAGGGGGTTGGAATCAGCCAAGCATAGGTCAATCAAATAATTGTTCTCGGTTTCCTTTACTACATCTTCTAAGGAGAATGTACCGGGAGTTGGACTTTGGAGTAGGCATTCAATCAAATAATTTTGATCCTGCTCTCCTCCTCCCATGGTTATTTCTAAAGTATAAAGTTGTGTAGAATAAAATTCATCTTCTTCCTCCTCCTCCAACCATAAAGGTAATTCATGTTCTAGGGATGGTTGAGTAGGAGGGTATAGGACTAACTACTTGGACATATGCCCATTCTTGATGGTCATATTCCTAGCTCTGCAGGTAATGTAAGCATTGGTAGTGGCAAACCAGGGTCTCCCAAGGATGAGAGGGTAACCAGTAAGCTTAGCCTTAGCCTAGAGAACTAGGAAATATGTAGGATACTCCCAAGGAGTCAATGGAGACCATCACATCCTCCACAATCCCCTTAGGGGTCACAATGGAAAGGTCTGCAAGTTGCAGAACTGTTGTGGTCTTCCTCAATGAAACTTGGAGGTTGAACTTGAGCATGGTGTCCTTGGTCATCACATTAATGGCAGCCCCAAGGTCAATCAAAGTGTGTGGGACAATGGTTCCATTGATGTGCACATCTATTACAGGGCTTCCAAGGTCCAAATACTTTGGACAGATTACCTACCCCAACATTAAGTCGGACAACTGTCCAATGACATTAATGGTAGGGGCATCTCTTTTACGCCTCCCTGGATGCTTGAAGAACTTCTCCTTAATCAACTTATTTTAAATAAGAACATCTTTTATTGCTTGGAGAAGTTGAATCTTTACATATAGAATTTTCAATTCTCCCAGAAGTTCAGTCTCTTTTGGGGTAAGCTGGAGTGGTTGGGTTAATCTCTCCGGAAAGGGTGGATTCACTTTAATAATTATTTCCTCCTTTTCTTCCTCAACCTCCTTAGGTGGAGGTGGAGGTTGATTCTCCAGCAGAACTCTCCCAGATCTTAGGTTAATCTCCTGGATTTCCACAGCATAAGCTGGATATGATGTCTCTCCAATGTATACTTGTTGAGTCTATCTATTGTTCGGGTTCAGATTTGGCTGGGCAGGCATCTAGGGTTTCTTAGGTGGAGAAGAGTGTAACATCTGTGGTTGGGC
The DNA here is from genome assembly GCA_000404065.3 of Pinus taeda. NCBI lineage: Eukaryota > Viridiplantae > Streptophyta > Pinopsida > Pinales > Pinaceae > Pinus > Pinus taeda. The sequence continues at coordinate 175,881 of APFE031011963.1, read as the reverse complement.
AGGTGGTTTTGGTAATAAATATGGAGCATTGTTGTATTTGGGCATTCACCCCTGGGGTGGTGCATTCCACTCAGGTTATGGTGGAGCATACGGTTGAAATGATTGGTTGGCTAGCTGGGAGTAATACTAAGATGTAAAGGAACAAGGAGGGGGTGTAGACCAGGAAGGATGAGTATGGGGTCCCTAAGAAGGTATGGCTATGTTTTGATTGGGGTTGTAATATGCATGAGATGACCCTTGCATGCCCTGCTGGTATGGTCTAGGCCCATGAGGTTTCCTTTGGTTTATGTAGCAGAGCTGCTTAGTGACCCCTTCAACTCCTTGATATACAACTTTGAGTCTAGGAAAAGAAGGGTACTTGTATGTGGAGTGGTTTTCTTCATAGATTGAGAAAAATTCAATAGAATTCAATGGACGTTCATTCCTAGGATGCCTCCTGGTGTATCTAGGAAAAAAATGGTCAAGGCTCTCTTTGCTTCCTCCTACTTTCTCTTAATGTGCCTAGTGTCCATTTGCAAAGCAAGCATTTGCATCATCTCACTTTTGAAATCTTCCAGCATGTTTCCAATTTCACCCTTGATAGATTAGTTGGAAGAGGATGTGCTAACCATAGGTTGACTACCCGTACCCTTTTTCCTAGCTGCCCTAGAATGGTTTCTAAAGACAACCTTGATATCCTCATAGGGTAATTGGTAGATATATCCTCCTAGTAACAAGTTTAGGGTATCCAGAAGATCTTCCCTTACTCCCTTAAGAAGGACCATCTTTAGTGACTCAGGTTCAAGTGTGCAATTGACCCTTTTATAACTAAGATGGAATATTTCTTCATAATCCTCTAGGGATTCGTCATTGCCTATGGTCATCCTAAAAATTTCCTCTTTAGTATCCTTTGACTGACAGTAGTCTCGATACCTGTTGTTAAAATCTTGCTGCATTTGAGCCTAAGTTGTGATGTTATCCCCAAGTAAACCTATGAACCAGCCGAATGCTGCATCCTTGAGCGTAGATGGAAATATTTTTAGCTTCTGCTCATCATTTGTATAGTCGTAGGTTCGGCATATAACAACAAACTCAAATAGGAAAGTGTCGGGGTCTTCTGTGGTCAAGCCATGAAAATGAGATAGGGCAGAGGAGCTTATATTTTTCATCTTAGTGTCCCCATTGGTTTCCTTAATGGGGAAGGCACTCTCAACTATATCTCCATTCCCTCTATCATTTATGTTTTCAACCATTGGTTCAGTAGGAATGGGTTCTTCTTCTTCTTCTTCCCCTGTAGGTTCTTCAAATATGTCAGGTTTCTCACCTAATGGTTCCTCCAATTCACAGCCACCGAAGAAGATGGAAGATTGGCTATTTGATGTAGTGGGGGTATTTGGCAAAAATTTCCCTAAGTTATCCCTATTCCTATGAGGCATGAAAGGAAATGTTTTTGGATTGGTTTTGTGTTTTTTTTCAAACTTGGAAAGAACTTTACAGAATTGAAATTTTTCATTAAATGAGAACTACTAACTGAGTGAAAAAACACTTGATAAATTGAAATCTGGCTTGCAAAATGGAAAGGAAAGTAGAAAATGTAGAATGGAAAAGGAAGCAACTAAATTACTTTTGTAGAAATAAACTAATGGTAGAATATTAGAGACAAGAAAATAGAAGAAATAAGAAGTATTCACATATTACTCAAACACCTCCCTAGAAACGGTGCCAAAAACTGATGAGTGGTAGTATTGCAGCAAGAATATTGGGACTCCTGGGCTACCATCTTTACTTGGTCAATTCAGGGTTTGTACAAACTTGGGGGTGATAGTGTTCTATACACAAGTAAAAGTGATGGTTCTTCCTTTTGTCACAGTTCAGCTAGTGAGAGACCATTGGGTTTTCAAGCCAGACTTCTATGGAGTCATAAGAATAGTGGTTTCTTGATGGAAGAAATGGAAATCTTCTCTAAGGGAGAGCTACTCTATTGCAATAATGGAAAGGATCGAAATTCAATGCTAAATCAAACCATTTCCTAATTAACTGCCAAGAAACTATGCTTTGAAATAATGCTAAATTAACATGAACCAAATTCTACTATCTAAGCATGGAATTAAGAAGCATCAAACATCACTAATGTGCAAGTAAAGGGACTGAAATAAATCTAATTTTGTCTTTTTGTCTTTTCATGCAAAATCAAGCATGCAAACTAATTTCTTTTCGTTATGTGGCAGGTGAATTAAGGATGTTGGAGGATGGCTAGAAGGGTTAGGAGATGCTTGGATGGTGTGGGAGACCCTTGGGAGGATTTTGGTGACTTCCTAGAGGTTTTCCCTTAATTCAGCCTCAAAACAGGCCATTTCAGGAAAAACCTATAGGATGTACTAGAAACCTATAGGATTCCCTATAAATCTACAAGATATAGCCGAGAGAAAAATGTAAGGTGTTGGAGGTGATGGAAGGCTTAGGGAAGGTGGTATATAGGTGGAATGAAGTGGGGAAAGGTGTAGGATCACTCAGAGGTCAACAAAAAATATAGAGGATGGTTAGATTCACTCAATATGCTTAGAATAATTTCTATGTAAAATGATGAAAACTAGTGAAGACAATGGTGAAAACAACGAATAGCTATGTTAGATGAAGCGGAAGGTGGTTGTTGGCTATGAAGTCTCTATCTACTCCTAAAGAACCTGATCTACATAAAACATGTATACTTCCCAAAAATCTATGTAAACAAGAATCATTCTCATAAGCTAGAAAAAAAGAATTAATGAACTAATTTCCTACATAATGCTTGAGGAAAGTTGCTGAAAGGAATGAAAGCATGGATGAAATCTAATACAAGATTGAATATAGAGGATATGGAAATGAAATCCTACTTTTCAAAACTAATCAAATACTAACTTAAATACAGTAAACTCTAAAGCTTATGCAAGAAATAGAAATATGTTTTTTGGGGGCTGCCTAAGGGTCCCCTCCTCAAATCATGATCCCAAAGGGAGGAAATGAGGCCAAGAAACCCACTGAAAACCTTGTGGTACTCCTTTAATCACTTATAACCTACTACTGAAGTAAGGCATGAATGGAATAAAACTAATAAACAACCAATCCAATCTACACTACTTGCAATGAAAACACATCTAAAGGAAAATTAACAATGAAGCTATGAGACCAATATAAACATAAAAATACAAGAAAGAGGAGCCTTGGCTACTAGGGTTAGGCCCTAACCCAAGAGCTTTAGCCCTCTGAGTAAACTCAGTGTTGGCTCAAAACAAAACTCATTCTTATTACCAAAACAGAAAATTACATTAATAAAACTTTCACAAGTCAGGAGCTCAAAAATAGCTTAGAGTTTTAAAACAAAAATTCGAATCCTAATGAGGCTCTAGACCTCTCTACTTATAAAACTGAAGTCCTCAACGACTTCCTCAAAATTAGGGAGGCTCAGCTTCGAAACTTGAGATAAACTAGATGTTTCTCTCTCACTTGCTCGGTTGCCTTCTAATCCACATGGCTTGGCTACTTGCACTCCGAGCTGGTGTTATGGATGGATGACTATTCAAATGGAGGATAAGTAAATGAGGAGAATTTACCTCCTACAATCCCTCTCTCTTGTACCATTCTATTTTTAACCTTAGTATTTTCCAAAATTCCTTGATTTTCTCCTTCAATCTTGCATTCAATGCACATTAGTCCACTAGGCATAATATCCAACTCTAACTCATCTCATAAACAAAATATAATAAAAAAAATGTAATAAGTTATGAGAAAAGTTGGTTTGAATAAGCTAGGAGGTGAATTAAGGCCCATATAATTACCCAATGATGAGGCTTATCACAAACTCAACTACATAACCTTCCAAAACATTGGCTAACCAAAACTCATTAGCTCTGGATATTGTATTACTCAATTCACCCTCTACAGTAGATATTATTTCCATTAATATGGCTATAGTAGGGTCCAAAGTCATCATCGATCTTCCTGCCTCTTTAACCACTCCCATAGAATAATAGGAAACTCAACAAAGAAAATCCCATGAAAGTCAATAAAAATATACCTTTATAGCCATTCCCCCAGTTTGAGATGCACGTTCCTTAACTATTCTACTAGAAACTTGTGTTGTTTGTTGTCCAACCATCACTTTATCTCTTCTTTCATCGATCCTCACATCCCCTATTTGGAACGTACCTAAAGCAACATAACAATTTGTCAACACACAAGGGTGGCCTAGGGTTTAGAGTTAAGCGAACAAAACCCCGTCGGACACCAACATTTATCAACACCTATGAATAGGTGAGGTCTCACCCATGTTATGCTAATGTGTTTGTAATAACATTTGAAGGTTTTGTAATGGAAAGGGGAAACAAGGACAACTTTGGTTCCAAAATCCATCACTACACATGTTATAATATTCCCAATGAACTATGATGCACATCAGTTAAGTGTAAAAAAATTGCATAATCAACAAACTAATAATTCAACATGATTTCAATATACAACCGCAAAAATAACTATGAAATGGAATAAGGTAACATAGTTCCATTCATATGTTAACACCATTATTGGCATTATGCCTCTTCTAACATTCACCGAAACCTCTATAACGACTTTGTATTTCATTCATCTATCCAACTTTGTATGCAAGATGCATATACAGTTGAACCATGACAAACCAGCACAAAATTCTTGAATTCTCCATATTATAAACAAAGATAAGTGATACATATTATAAAGGGGTATCATATGCTTCGATGGGAAAAATTAGACTCTTGTAGCAGACCATCACAGTTCATTTCATAATATCCAGGAAAACCCCCATACAATTAGCAGAATGAGAACTAGAAAAAAACAACAATATTCAAAAAAGTATTAAGCAGGAAAATCATTAAGAAGTAGAATAGAAACTACAACATCTCTTTATATAACTCAATATCTAGCAGCACACTCTTAGGAATCAATGGCTAGATCATATGTCTTGAGTTTTCACTTCCATGTTGAATTGCAACCAATTGCTTCAACATAACATGCTAAATCACAACCAACTGTTTGACCATAATGTGTTAAATCACAACCAATTACTTGACCATAACTACATGACCCATCTAGTTGGAGAGTGTGATGTTGACAATAACCTCTTTCTATTATGTCGCGGTTTTCGCTCTATAAATGTTGTTGGATCCCACCAACATGCAATGGGATCTCCCCAATTAAAATTCCCAATTAGATTTTCCACCATTTTGTGTAGGAGCCCTTCCAGAAATAAGGCTCATCTTCCATTTTTCTTACTTATTTTCTTTCGTTTCGATGGTCAGGACACAAGAATAAATTACATGTACTTTTTAATGAATAAGTGACTATGCATTATGAAATGTTCATTTGCATAATGTATCGAGGTTCTTTCACCAGAGGGGAAATAAAAGTGAGCCTTTAAGAAAAGATTAATAGTACTAATCTAATAAAGACACACGAGCATATATATATGAATGAATCATTGATCAACTAGTGAAATAGTTCATATAGAAGCAACGATCGTTAAAATAAGTACAACACACCTTTAACAAGATAGGCACCAAAGCCACTAAAATAGTTCATTTTATTTAGTACAGATGAAAATAACATATATTTCAAATATTCAAAGAATAGTATTATATCATTTACGACATACCCATGAAAGTGTTTTGACTCAATGAGCTTCAACTATTAACCAAAAGTTCCAATATACATCGATATAATGAACACAACTAACTCCAATAGTCAAGCGTTAAAGATACCACTTGATCCTCCAATGGGAGGAGTCAAGGTGAAAAATCATTTACTTGAGCTATGAGGGTGTATATATAACAAATGGGGTGACTCCTCACCTCCCTTATGACTCTTGGACTTCCCTAATGACTCTTTGACTTCCATATAACCCTTAACTTCTTCATGACTTTTCACATTTTGTAGATGACTCTTGGACTTCCACTTTACAATATATTTTTCACATATTTAAAATTAGATAATCATATCCACAAAATGATGTGGAAAAGTATGACTCATATCACATCTTAACATAATACCTTGACAAGACATGACATGGCATTGATGACATGAACTCAATGATGATGTGGTAATGTCAATACATTATTTCTGCTACTATCTTTTTGTCTTCTTGAAATATGGTATGTGATCATCTTCTTCCTCCTCCATAAGTCCTGAAGATAGGGATTCTTCACTATGGCCTTGATCTTCATTTGTTGTCGCAATATGGTGTCCCTTCATCTTATCATTTAATGTTCAACTCATTGTTGCAGCTTCATAAGTGTCTTCTAGTATATTTTCCTTCTCATTATCATCAATAATCATCATGCTATGTAAAGATGTAGTACCTACAACTAGAAAACACTCATGACAATAAGAAATTAGTCTGAGAACTCCTAGTCTAACATGTTTCATGAAAATAATTGATTGAGCTAGAACTTGGTGGGGATCGAGGGGAAAGCTCAAGGATTGCATAGTTCATAGTCTCAGGGATCAAGAGTGATAGAGTGAAGCTGGAGACTATGTAGTTGATCCAGATTCTCTTAATTACCAGGATTAACCAAGATCTTTTACTTTTGTAATGTTAGCAGAATTGCACATGAAAGAGTGTGAAAAAACACATGTCATACTTTATAGAAGAGGAAACATAAAGGCAACCATCAAATCAAAGAACACACACAACTTGACAATGGAGTTCACCCAGTGTGGGTTATGGTTTTGAGCTCGATGTCAAGATTGGGGAGTTTGCTTCATTAATTGTTGCAAGATGATGATGATTACATGTTGTGTTGTTTATCAATACAAGGAAGAACTTCCTTAATTAGAGTGCCATGTCTCTCCACAAAATGCTATAAGATATCTCACTCATAAAATATCTCCATCAACATGACAAAATATCAAACTCTCACAGGAAGTGGAATACAAGGATCCTCCAACATAGTAGAAAACAAGGATATCAACATCAAAGCATCATCTTGGTGAAAATCAAAAGAAGATATGGAATTAGTGCATCTAGTACCTCCACATCTAGGAATTGCCTAAAAATTCACACCTCTGCTGAAGAAACGGATAGGATGATTGAATTCCTTGCACAAAATCGTGATATCTGACTGTAAACTTGACCCCTTCCTGACTCGGTCGAATTCACACTTCCCAGGAATCTCAAAGATTTTTTAAAGATTCTCTTTTGCATGCTAAGTAAAATTTAGTTGCTCAGATGAGGAAACTGATCATACCATCATGTTCCTTGTAAAAAATTGAGTAAAATAAGCATAAAGTCGGCTTGGTTTTGTAATTGTCATTTTTGGGCCTCCGAGGAATATTAAATTCCACAAAGATTTTTTTTTGAAGATTGAATAATTTTTTTTTGCTCAACTGAGTAAATTTACTACACCATCATACTACTTGTGAAAAACTAAGAAAAATAAGTATAAATTCGGCATACTTCTGTCACCTTCAAAAATTGGCCTCTAGGGAATCTCTTAGACTTCATGCAGATTCATACGTCATGGTTACACCTTCATGGTTCTCCCTTCAACATTTTTTCTCTAGAAATTTGCTACTGATATTAGAAAACCATTTGCGCCATTAGTCTCCTGGAAAAATTCTAAGTAACCTGAGTATAAACTTGACGTATTTCTCACACCTTCAAAAAATCACTCCAAGGGAATCTCCAAGATTCCTCAAGATTTTGCTCCTAGAATATTCCCTTGGAATATTCTTGGAATTTGTCTCAGGATTTGTGCCTGTGAGGGACCCCTCTCATTGCATCATTTTTCCAAACAATGATACGCCTTACTCAGCCCTGCCTCCTCCTTGGTCCCATGCTTATGAGAAATGAAGGTTTAAATAAATGTTTTAGGGAAAACTTAATAAAGCCTCAAGTTGGCATGTTGGTTGGCTACCTTATATTAAGGCATTGATGGTTAGGTGTTTATGATTTCAGTTCTTATAGTTTCCAAGTTTTTAACATATGGTTGTAACAATCATTATTATTGTCAAAATGTTATATGGTATGTTAGACCATACACATATAAAACAAAATACGAATGTTGGACCCAAACGATATTTTCCGCCAACCATAAGGTCCACACTAGGGGTGCCACGTGGCACCGTGAAATTGGGCCATGTGGCAGCATTTGATTTGCTAAATAAAAACGAATCACTGTCCATTGCTTTTAAGACACGTTTCACACTCTCGTGATGCCATGTGGCATGCTTTGGAAGTTCCACGTGGGACATTTTCACGGTCCTAGTTCATGTCCAAAAAAATGACATATCTGCATGAAATTTGGCATATCCTTAAGTTTTGACATCAACCTATTGGTGTCAGTAGCACGGACTGTTATTTTATCATTTGACTTTGACTTTTACCCCATTTGACCAAAAGCTTGACTCGAAATAACTTTCGAATACAAATTCAGATTGAGGTGATGTTTTCACCACTAGAAATATTGCGACAAGATATTTGGTCTAAACCTAGTTTCATTTCAATCCGACGACTTTGATTTTTGAGCTTTTCCAAAGCCACCTTTGATCTTGGAGCCACCTGGATCAGCAATGCACATTTCTAGAGGCCTAGGAAAAATGACTACATAGTTGAATAGCTTAGTGAAGATTTATTAAGCCTTGACATTTCCCAATGCATAGTACAGGAGAGAGTGGCCTAAATATTGCACAATTTCACAGTTTAAGGAGGCAAGATGACAACTTGAGGCTTGCCATTGTGTAGTGCGCAAAAGGAGGCTGGTTGGGAGAATGAACTACATAGTTGTGGAGGTCAAGGGGATAGGGTTGAGTACTGAGACTATATTTTATGTAGTTCCAAGAGGAAAGGGAGGATATTGGGGTTAATACTGACCAATGTGTAGTTCCAAGGGGTTGAGTGAGGTCAATTTGATTGGGCAAGAACTTTCTAGAATTTGCTTAAGTGTTATATTAGTGAGGTAGAAATGAAACCAGGATTGAACTTATGAATGATCAACCACACATATAACAAATGAAAACACAACGTTAAACACTTAATACACAAGAACAACATGATACCCTCAATGTGATGACAATATAACAACCTCCTCCAAGTGTGACACTTAACATACACTTTGTGACAACAGTGACGACACTTGTGTGAAATTGCATGAAACTTTGAGAATGGGACTAATACATGTCTATATGATAAATAGGACCCATCAATAATTTTCTTCTCTAAATAGACAAAAAAATATTTTGTGATGTGCGACTGTAACAACGTTTGAGGTAAATGTGAATTAAAAAAACATTATAGTAACATAAATACAATAAACATATCAGCCATCTAAATCCATATATACATCAATACATTTGCACATGAAAATCAATGGAATGAATTTTTTCATTAATAAATGCAATGAACCAACTAGAGATGGGACTACCACTTTCCACCTGACCATAGATTGGTTGAGCTAAGTTTCTCTTCAGCTAATCACCCTCGTGCGATATTCCATGCTTGAATGTGGTATCTCATAAAACACATCAATCAAAACTCATTCAGGGCTTCAAGAGGCCACCCACCACAACCCACCAAACAATGAGTTCACCTCATGGTCGGACATCACCAAAAACCATCATCAGATTAGTCTCCATCCAAGCCTTCCAAGGCTTCCAGAGTGTTTTTCAAACCAAGGCTTCCAGAACTATTAACTCAACCCACAACTTATACAAGGTTTCCATAGAATTTGTCCAACCAAAGCTTCCAGAATTAGTAACTCAACCCACAACTTATACAGGGCTTCCGGAGCGTTTTTCCAACCAAGGCTTCGAGGACTAGTAACTCAACCCACCAAGGGATTCCAGAGCATTTTTCCAACCACGAATTCTAGGACTAGTAACTCAACCCAAGTTGTTATAGGGCTTCTAGAGCATTTGTTCAACCAGGGCTTCCAGGACTAGTAACTCAACCCAAGTTGTTACAAGGCTTCTAGATAATTTGCTCAACTAGGGCTTCCAGGACTAATAACTCAACCCAAGCTAAGGAAACATGAGAACCAACAAAAAGAATGAAATGAAAGAACCCACAATCACCATGGCTATCTAGGAAATGGCAAGGCTAGGAAATCCATTATCGATCCAGGCAATCCTCCATGCCAATGATAGATCACAACCAAGAAACCAAATTCATGTACCATGCATATCAAAACTATTGAATAAATCATACATGCAACTCGATACCTGCAAGCAAATCTGATGTAGTTGTTGATGCTGATGCCTTCTTGCACTTTCATGTTCTTCCTTTGCCTTCTTCCTCCAAGAATCCAAGTATGCCACACCCTGCAAGAGTGTTCCAAGAAAACTGTAAGTCTCCAAGTGTATGAGAGAGAGAGAGAATAATGAGAGAGATCCAAAGCTAAAGTGACCAAGACTTCACCACTAGTCCTCAGAAGCCTTTTTATTAATGATGCCTCTATTTACTTCATTTTCCATTATTTTCCTTCAATTTCCTCCTCACATGCAACCTGTGACTTTTCACCTTCATTTTCCCTAATTTCCATTATTTTAATAAATAAATGTTCCAAAATTCCTTTTAATGCCTTATCCATTGCCTTTTCCAATTTCCTTAGCCATTAACAATCAAATGAACACCCCCTAGGATGTCTTGCCCAACATTCAGCTTGGAATATGTGTCCCATCACCTGTGGTATTTATATATTTTTACATGGAATTTTCAAAAGGGTTGTTATAGAACCCCCCCCACCCCCCTTGGAGGAACACTGTCTTCAGTGTTCAATGACACCTATAACCACATGACTGTTGAAAACAAAACATACTGCCCATCGAGCTTTATAACACAGCTCATTGTAGTATTTATAATGATAGATCTGCTCAAAATCAAAATATCATGACAACATACCGCATAATGGAGCTTTATAAAATAGATCATTACGGTATTTACAATGATCATCCTCCATAAGAAAACTCATATGAAATCATAAAATCATGATAACATAACCACATGATAGCATAATAACGTAACACCCATACCACATAATGGAGATTGATAACACAACACATTACAGTATTTACATCCATACATGGGTGTACATATAACAACATATATATATATCTATATATATATATATATATATATATATATATATATATATATATATATATTATATATATATATATATATATATATATATATATATATATATATACCAAAACATATGCCAAATCATATACCAAACATATATCAAACATATACTAACATCATATAGTGTATATCAAAACATCATAAGGCATATATCAAAACATCATATAGCAGGTATCAACCAACATAAAGCATATATCAAATTATCATAAAGTATATGTCAATCACCATAGCACATATAATAAACCATCATAAATCAAATATTAAACCATAATAAAGCAACTACCGAACCACCATAAGAAACCACCAAACCACCATATCAAGTTTCTAATTCTTGTAGTTGATTTCAACTACCCAATCGGGCATGTTCATGATTCTTGTACCATGTACATAGCTTCCATCAGTATTAAAATAAATTAAAATAAATTCACCTCATACCTCATTGGTAGGTCGTCAACAAGGTACATTTGCAATCATGTTCTTCCTATCACAATAAGTCAAACTAGCATATTTGACCAAATCAACATGTATAAAAATATCACATTAGGTTAGCTCAAAATATAATCGTCAAAATCATAAATGACATGTAACCATCATAAATCAAAATCTTAGATCACATGTAATCATCATAGACCATGATCATATACCACATGCATACTAAAACTGAAATACAATATCGATACTTATCCTTGATCGATCTTTACTTCTGTCTTTGTTCTTTTTGTACACACACCACATTGGTTGCTACACTCAGCAAACACCCAGTGCCTTCTCCTTCATGAGGTGCACATACACATAGTGTGCATAAAACACATGCAACCACACCTGGCATACAACACTATGCAAGACATGCACCTACACTTGACGTACAATGCATACACCTATAACCAATGTACAACATAATGCATTCATCTATACCCGATGTGCAATACCACCCAATACATGTACCTACACAAAGTACAACACAACGAGTACACACGCCGAAATACCACGACTACATGATGCACATATATAATACCACATGCCCTTAAGACAACATGTGTGACATGCACATAATACCACACATGCACCAGTACCATATGTGCAACATGTACATAGTACCACCGGTACACTGCACCACCTACATAATGTGTGAAAAAAATCACATGTACACAATGCCACCTGCATAATGTGTACACAACGTCACATGTGCACTACACCATTGTACAATGTGTACACAATACCTCACACACGGCGTGTACACGACACCATATGTACATAGCATCACATACATGACATGTACACAGCACTACATGTTCATAACACCCTATGTACAACAAGTACACGTCACCACATGCTCACAACACCACTTGCACAATCATGCAGACAACACCATATGTACATAGCACCATGTGTACAAAGCACTGCATATCCAACATGTACATAGCACCATCTGCACACAACACTGCATATCCAACATGCACAGAGCACAATATGCACACATGCCACATATACATTATGAAGACAATACAATATGTATACAACACCCCATATGCAATATTCACACAACCCTATTTGTGCCATCCTGTACATAACATTGCATAAATAACATGTACACATGCTATGTATACACAACACCACAAGTGCACACATCATAGATGCAACATGTACAACATATACAACGTATGCACAACAATAGTACCACACATCCAAAACCATATTGTCCATACCAAGAAACCTTGCTTCTGGTATCTCATCCATGCTTATCTTAGCATGTCGCAGACCACACTGCTTTCACTTTGTTGATGTATCCTTCAACATTACCTATTATAACATAGACATAGGCATACTACAAGTATACAATATCAAATCATATCCACATGATACTAACCTCATATATTTGTCGTGACTATTCTTCCCAATTGATTCCTCATAAGACCAGGAACCTCTTCATGTTTTTTCTCCTACATAAGCAATCATTCCTCCACAAGAGTGATCCCTGACAACCCTGTTATATAGTAACATAGATACATGGATACATACATACATATATAAACATTATCATAAAATAATCATGATCGTGTCAGACAACGACATACATACATACATGTATACATATATATAAACTTCAACATAATCATGATCATAAAATAATTACCAGATAACATAAGGTCTATGTTAAAAGAAATGCCTTATTTATGCACAAGCATTGAGAGAAATAGTTCCCAACATATCCAAAGCATATGACACCATTGATTCATTTACTTTACCTTTTCTGGTTACATTTCTTTTGTCTACGCTACTACTGTCTATTTAGCACAATGGACCCAACTAGTCCAACCAATTATCATAATCTTACCTTCCACTATGCTTACTCATGCATAGAGCTTCATCTAGGTCTTATATCATCGGTTGGGTACCACAAAGCTCTCCTGATTTCCATCAACTTTCCTCTTTCCCAACCAATTCCCAAGACTCAAAACATAAAAGAGGAAAGACAAGAAACAAACAAGAAGAATACCATAAAAACAAATAACAACATGACTCTGAAAACAAAGTTGTATGGCAATACACTCGACATAAATAAATCCGAAAATCAAGCTCAAAAATTCATAAATTACCAAAATCACAAGACTAACAACAAACACCATGAATCAATCCCCATGGTTCCCAGGGAAAGCTCAACCCGAGCCTTCTTCAATATTTCATGGCAACCACTTTTTCCATGCAACTCCCTACATCATGCTCACACATGTCAACCACATGTTCCAAATATCAAGACAATCATATTTATCAATTTGAAATCAACTTTTACAAACAATCATGTCATAGTCCATAGTCAACTCATTGTCATTAGGCATAATACTAAAACTATCACCTACTACACTCAAGTACCTATCAACTGTCTTAACACATATGTATTACTACCATCATCTTAAAACAAGATCATTGGAGCACATACTCATATTATGAAATTCATCAAACATTTTGTTAGTCTTTACAATCTCCTAGGCTGAAAAGGAAATCGATAAGGGTAACCTCAAACCACTTCAGCTCAGTAGCTAGCCCCACTGAGCATGAGAGATATATCTCTAAGTCTCTTATCAGTGATATGACTTTAAAGAAAATGCATTTTAGGCTAGATATGTGTATTTGTTAGTGAAAATTTGGTTTTTTCTAAGGATTTGTTGAACTTAGGGTTTGGAGCCACAAGTAGGTCTAAGTTGTGGGACTGCAGGAGCAAACATAAGAAGGAGCTAGATATCAGATGTCGTGGTGTAATTTTAGTATTTGTCAATGTGGTATAGAGGATACAGTATGGAAGAAACTAACGATCACAAATAAACATGATTTCATTAACTTAGGAAGACAAAACACATAACTATGAAAATCTTATAATAGAGCTTGAAAAACAAGAATTCAGAGTATTTATCACAAGCCATTCATAGAAAGAAGAGATATAATGTAGATAAATTTTTTTAACCATGATAAAATAAAAATAATGAAGTACAAGCACCATGAACTCAGTGGGCTAGAGTTCCTTGAAAATCGCTGCAACCTATATCTATATTAGCTGAAAGATGATTACAATGCAAGCCTCCAAAAAATTTCAACCCTATTTTCCTAAAGTGAAATGATACATATAGAATCTCCTAGACCACCTTTCCACCTTCAGGAGTCTAATTCATTGGTGGAGGAACTGACTCCAAGATTCTCTCAACCAATAGGTGAGAGTGAGAAGGTGAAACTCAAACACTTCATGAAGAGTTTTTTTAGGAGTTTGCTCCTTTTATGAGGCCTAATAAACATCAAAAACAACCTATGATGTACATTTATTAATGCCTACATCACCTAGCCTTGTAAATAGTGCCATTACATAGAGAATCTTGACTCTGACCAAGTTAGACTAGAAACTAGAAATTTTACAGAGTGAAATTTTCCAAATAAAAACACAGAAAATGCAGAAGCACAGTGCCCAATTTGAGATGATTTTAAGGTTCCTTACAGGGGTAAAAATGTAATTTCAAAAGAATGGTCAACTATACCTTCAAGTCTAATTTACACAAAAGTTTGAATTTCTAAATTTGGAGCACGGGAAGTCCTTCAAAAATCCATTCTCCCAAGGTCGCTCCAGAAGCGTAGCGACTGTCAAAAAATGGTCCAGAATGCTAGTTTTTTTCCACTTTTTGCATTTTTCTCCAAAACTAAGCCACCTCTACAGAATTTGGGTGAATAGGTTTTTAGAGGATGGCAAGACCTTTCCAAAAATGTATACCTTTCCTCAAATGGAGGCTTGAGGAAAAAGCGTAGCGCCTTTGGAGCAGCAGAATTTCTGAACTTAGACCAGAATTTGTCAAAAAACTCAAAATGCTCATAATTTGGTCAAAATTGGAGGGAATGTGTAAAAATAGGTTTTCTATAGCTTCATGGATGCTTCAGTAATCATCTCCAAATTTCCCTCATCCTTTTGATGTTTTTTGGCCTCCTTGAGTTTATTTTCAAGTTGTTTCACTTTGACATTGGCGATCATGTTTTGAGCTTCATAGTGATGTGCCATGTGTCTGAGTAATTGTCTCTATTTGCCTTCTCAAGGAGCTTCTCCAAATGTTCGTTCACCCTATTAAGCCAATATTCCTTATCTTGATGAACCTCTAGGGCGATCCTATCTTTTAAGTCAAGATCCTCATTAAGTAGAATTTGTTCTTGTTCCACTTATGAAGATTTCTTGAGGTCTCTTGTTCTTGGTCTTTTCCTTTTTGCTCTCACCTCTAATGCTTCAGGCTCGCTTGATGTCATGATCTCCTTACCTTTTTCAACTTGCTACAATAACTTGGCTTTTTTCTTTTCTAGTATCAACTCCTTTGCTTTGAGTTGATTGTCTTCTTGTTCAAGGATTGATATGACATATTTTTCTCTTTCCAAATTGATTGCTAGCTCCTTGATTTGATAGTCCTTATCCCTGTTTGTCTGTCACATGTTTGAAGTCTGACTCTCAGCCTCTAAATCAACCAGTTCAAACTCATGCTCAACTATGTCTTTCTCTTTTGTTGTGGGTTCCTGCTTTGTCGATGAAGAAGACTTGGCCCCTTTCTCTATGTGAGAAGAAAACACAAGCATCTGGCCCTTCTTATACAATTTAGTCACCTCAGGTTTGGATAGCTGAGTCTTCTCCACTAATTTTCTAGAGGATCCCACCTCCATTTGAATGAAAAATAAATTGTGAGGTATGAATGAAAATGAAGTGGTGTGAAGGTGGATTTCGACAAAATGATAGAGGAGGTTTGAAAAAGGTGGATATGAAATTTGGAAGCTGATGAAAATGAGTGAAGAAACAATGGAAGAGTGATTTGCTTGCAAGGAGGAAAAACAGGGTTTGTAATGAAGAATGCCTAAAAACCTCTAGGAATGAGCTGGGGTTTTACTTTTTGAGAGGTAATACTTTGTTTTTAGGTGAATTAAATGGTTAAAATTATTTATTAAACATGTATTCATGTGTAGGAAACGATTTTACATGTTTTAGAAACCAAAAACTAAAGATGGCCATTTTCACCCTATCATATCCCACGCAAATTTCACTACAAACACTAACTTGAAGAATCATTGACATGACATGAATTTGGAAAAGAAAAACGGGGATAATTATGGTGTAATTACTTGTCCCTTGGCTTAGAAGTCAATAAAATCAAGCTTGTAAGTGAAAATTTCAGATTTGGGAGAGTTTGAAGGATTTCTGGGCAAGCTGTCCTGTGCGCAGTGCAGTGTTCCTACATGTAGTGCCAAAGCGTAGCGCAGTTCACAGAAGCATAATGTCATCTTTCAAACCACTTTTGGAGGCCTTAAACTACTCCAAATTGAGATTTGGAAAGTGCGTTGGAAAGCACGTTGGAAAGCGCTTGAATTCTGCTATAAGATGGATACCTCAAGTATGTAATTTGGATACTTCATGAGGGAGACAAATTGATTTTCCCAAGGTCACTCCAAAAACTCAGGGTTTCTCTAACAAAAGAGAAGGTCCAACTTGCAGAATACTTTTGGATTCCTTTCACTAATCCAAATCATGCTCTGAAGGTACCATTTGAAATCTTAGGATGTCGGCTACAGAATAGAGTCCTTAAGAACTACAAACACCTGCTCCAAACCCCCAAAAAACTGTCTCGAAGTCAAGTTGTCCTGAAGTGCATTAACTCTCCCATAGCAAGTGTATTTTGGGAATTTCTTTCAAATCATAACACCTGTGCATAAATTGAAGGAGATTTTTGTTCCTTTGACTATAATGGACAAAACCATCTTTCATGTTTGTAAAATTATTCTCCATTTTGTCAGAAACATATTTTTAAGAAAACACGTCCCTATGAGAAATGATGAGGCAAGGTAGTGTACTACAATATTGTCTTATTTGAAATTAAATATTACCTTTACCTTTATTTTTATTTCCCTAAGATGCTAAATCCCTTTACCCACTTAATCACATGATGGAAATACTTTTGGAAACATATGGTATTGTGACGACACATGAAGTGAAACCCTAGACCATGACCTAAAATGAGGAATTTAACCATTTCATGACCCAAGACATTTAAGTGAAGATATGATACCTCGAAAAAGACAATGAACATGATGAGTGATGAAGACCATGAGTAAGTGAAGGAAGCAGAAGTGACCTAGACATGATAACCACTGACCAAATTTTTATTTTAAGACTCACTGAAATGACAAAAAATTGACTTGACACCCTAACAACACCTTGTAAGAGCATATTTGATCACTGGTGACAGGCTGAACTGATCGACACTAACATTGGATCCAACTGGGGATGGAAGCTCCTAGGAGGTGTCAAGAACACCGTAGATCGAGTAGCCTTATCCATTAGACAATGGAGTCATAATGCAAAGACTAAACTCAAACTAAAAACTGACTGACTAACTGATTGACTTGACTATAAAAAACATACTGACTGAACTTATGGTAGTAGACCATCAGGATCTTAGGGCCTTCACCTCTAGCTTCAAATCCCGATGATAATCGCCCACCCGCTGAAGATGTATATACAATCATGTGTAATGATCCCTCCAATGTAACCAATCCAGTAAGTGGCTACTTACTTGAATTCTACTTGTACTTTCCTTGAGCAAGTAGAACAAACAAAAGCTAGGAAAATTTGAGTGTCCACTGAACATGCGCTCATGATCCATTAATATAAGAAAATTCATATTTACAAATGGTTGCAACAAATAAGTGTAAGGATCCTTAAAAATATGAAATGTTACCTTGTCTTGAAATCCAGCAAAAAATACAAGTACTCATTTCATTTTGATCTGAAAGAATACTTGGTTGTTGATCCAGAGGAAGGCATAGGGAAATATGGCTTTTAGCCACCTGAGTGTTGGCTGCAAATTTCTCAAGCATGAGAAACTCTAATTCTATCTTTGGCATACTATCTATCTCAGACTCATACTCTTCCATTTCATATTCTAAATCATCCTTGAACAAAACACATTCTTCAAGATTATTAAGCAGGTCAACCCTATCCTTTTCATGAAAGAAAATAGTCTTTGTTAGCTAATCTCCTTGCAAGAAATCTTCACCAAAAATTGGCTTACTCACAACAAATTCATATATAGTTTCATTAGTCCCATGAATGTCATCATTTAAACCCAGCTTTTCATTTTCAATAATGGAAGAAATTTCACTCACACAATCTTGATTGTGTGAGCACTGCAAACCTGCCTTAACTTGGTCTGTAACATGTTTTCTCAAAAGCTGGTCAATTTCATCTTCAGACAGAGGAGACAACTGAGTTTTATAGAAATCAACATTGGCTAGGTGATTTTCATTTTCAAGATCAGGAGTAGGCCTTTCTCTATTTTGATCCCAGACTGATTCTTGTTGGGAGGAAAAATCATAAAGGGCTTCTAATATATCTTCTTCCATACATTCTTCATCCCCATACGAATTTTCAAGAAATTTAATGAAATTTTTAGAAATCTCGCAACAGTTATCCATCATTGATAAGGAAAAATTGCAGCTTTGGTAATGTTGAAAAAAAACTGAATGAATATCCTTTTAGAGAATATAAAATAGCAAATGGTAGACTCTCATACCATTTCCTCACCATTTCCTCCAAGGTAGCCATGAAAATATTCATCTAACAATCTTCAGGAAAATTAGCCTTTAATCTGTGAATATTAAAATGAAATTTGACCAAATACAAACTAGGATCTTCTCCATCTTGACCTTTAAACTTTAGTAGCCCTATTTTCCAATCTATACAAGGAATTCGATTTGGAAAACCAATAATATGAGCTCAATTCGTAGGAGCATACCTTCGAGCAGTTGAATCCATCTTGAAAACAATTAATACACCAAGAAGTTCTTTAAACTACCGGTTTTTGAACAGTGGAGTCGCAATGAAAATTATGAACCTTTGGATTCTTTGACACTGGAGTAACCACGTGAAAGATGCACAAACGTTCTTGTGTCTAATCACTGTTCACCATCAGCAATCAGATATAATCCTTGTCATTCTTTCCCAAGGAAGACATGATCTTTCGTTCCCCGAAACGTTGCCAAAAATGTTAGTCCTTACAATCTCCTAGGCTGAAAAGGAAATCGAGAAGGGTAACCTCAAACCAGTTTAGCTCAGTAGCTAGCCCTACTGAGCATGAGAGGGATTTGTCTAAGTCTCGTATCAGTGATATGACTTTAAAAAAAATTAATTTTAGGCTAGATATGTGTATTTGTTTGTGAAAATTTGGTTTTTTTTTAAGGATTTGTTGAACTTAGGGTTTGGAGCTACAAGTAGGTCTAGGCTATGGGACTGCAGGAGCAAACATAAGGAGCTAGATATCAAATGCCATGGTGTAATTTCAGTATTTATTAGTGTGGTATAGAGGAATAGTATGGAAGAAACTAATGAGCACAAATAAACATGATTTCATCAACTTAGGAAGACAAGGCACATAACTATGAAAACCAGATAACATAGCTTGAAAAACGAATTATGAGTATTTTATCACTAGGTATTCATAGAAAGAAGATATATAATGTAGATAAATATGTTTAGACCATGAGAAAACAAAAAGAATGAATTACAAGCACCATGAACTCACTGGGCTAGAGTTCCTTAAAAATAGCTGCAACCTGTATCTGTGTTAGCTGAAAGATGATTAAAATGCAAGCCTCCTTCAAACAATTTCAACCCTCTTCTCCTGAAGTGAAATGATACATATAAAATCTTCTAGAACACTTTCCCACCTTCAGGAGTCTAATTCCTTGGTGGAGGAACTGACTCCAATATTCTCTCAACCAAAAGGTGAGAGTGAGAAGGTGAAACTCAAACACTTCATGAAGAGTTTGTTTAGGAGTTTGCTTCTTTTATGAGGCATAATAAACATCAAAAACAACCTACGATGTACCTTTATTCATGCCTACATCACCTAGCCTCATAACTAGTGCCATTACATAGAGAATCTTGACTCTGACCAAGTTAGACTAGAAACTAGAAATTTTACATTGCAAAATTTTCCAAATAAAAACACAGAAAGTGCAGAAGTGTAGCGGCGACTTTGCGCTACTTTTTAGGTGCCTTCCTTGGGTCAAAATGAAAATATAAGAGAACAGTCAACTAGCCATTCAAATCTAGTTTCCAACATTTTTAATTTTGGAATTTGGAGCATAGGAAGACCTTCAAAAATCCATTCTCCTGAGGTCGCTCCAAAAGCGCAACGCCTTAGTTTTTCTCCAAAACTAAGCCACCTCTGTAGAATCTAGGCAAATGGGTTTTTATAGGGTGGTAAGACCTTTCCAAAAAACATAGACCTTTCCTCAAATGGAGGCCTGAGGAAAAAGTGCAGCACCAAGGTGCTGTGCTTCTGGAGCAGCTGAATTTTTGAACTTAGACCAAAATTTGTCAAAAAACTCAAAATGCTTAGAATTTGCTCAAAATTGGAGGGAAGGTGTCAAAATAGGTTTTCTATAGCTTCATGGATGCTTCAGTAAGAATATCCAAATTTCCCTCATCCTTTTGATGTTTTTTTGGCCTCCTAAAACTTATTTTCAAGTTGTTTCGCTTTGACATTGGCGATCATGTTTTGAGCTTGATAGTGATGTGCCATGTGTCTGAGAAATTGATTGTCTCTGTTTTCCTTCTCAAGGAGCTTCTCCAAGTATTCATTCACCCTATTAAGCCAATATTCCTTATCTTGATGAACCTCTAGGGCGATCTTATCTTCTAGGTCAAGATCCTCATGTTCCTCTTACAGAGATTTCTTGAGGCCTCTTTTTCTTGGTCTTTTCCTTTTTCCTCTCACCTCTAATTCTTCAGGCTCGTTTGATGTCATGATCTCCTTACCTTTGCCGACTTGCTGCAATAACTTGGCCTTTTCCTTTCCTAGGATCAATTCATTTGCTTTAAGTTGAATGTCTTCTTATTCAAGGAATGATATGACATATTTTTCTCTTTCCCAATTGATTTCTAGCTCCTTGATTTGATATTCATTATCCATATTTTTTTGTCGCATGTTTGAAGTCTGATCCTTAGCCTCTTAATCAACCAGTTCAAACTCATGCTCAACTATGTCTTTCTCTTTTGCTACCGGTTCCTGCTTTGTCGATGAAAAAGCCTTGGCCCCTTTCTCTCTCTGAGGAGAAAACACAAGCCTCTGGCCCTTCTTATACACTTTAGTCACCTCAGGTTTGGATAGCTGAGTCTTCTGCGCGGATTTTCTAGAGGACCCCACCTCCATTTGAATGAAAAATAATTTGTGAGGTATGAATGGAAATGAAGTGATGTGAAGGTGGATTTCGAAAAAATGATAGAGGAGCTTTGGAAAATATGGATATCAACTTTGGAAGCTGATGAAAATGAGTGAAGAAACAATGGAAGAGTGATCTGCTTGCAAGGAGGAAAAATAGGGTTTGTAATATAAAATGCCTAAAACCCTCTGGGAATGAGTTAGGGTTTTACTTTTTGAGAGGTAAAACTTTGTTTTGAGGTGAATTGAATGGTTAAAATGGTTTATTAAACATGTATTCAGGTGTAGGAAACCATTCTACATGTTTTAGAAACCAAAAACTAAAGATGGCCATTTTCACCCTATCATTTCCCATGCAAATTTCACTACAAACCCTAACTTGAAGAATCATTGACATGAGATGAATTTGGAAAATAAAAAGGGGGATAATAATGGTGTAATTACTTGTCCCTTGGCTTAGAGGTCAATAAAATTAAGCTTGCAAATGAAAAATTGAGATTTGGGAGAGTTTTGAAGGATTACTGGGCACTCTGTACTGTGTGCAGTGCAGTGTTCCTATGTGCAGCACCAAAGAACAACACAGTTCATAGAAGCACAATGCCATTTTCAAAAAAAAATTGGGATTCCTTAAACTAATCCAAATTGAGAGCTTGATATCTCATTGGAAATATATTGAATTTTACTATAATATGGACACCTCAAGCATGTAATGTGGACATTCCATGAGGGAGAAAAATTGATTTTCCCAATGTCGCTCCAAAAACTCATGGCTTCTTTGACAAAAGAGAAGCTCAAACTTCTAGAGAACTTTTGGATGCCTTTCACTAATCCAAATCATGATCTGAAGGTACCAGTGGAAAGATTAGGATGTCGAATACACAATAGAGGCCTTAAGGACTGCCAACACCTACTCCAAACCCCTGAACAACTCTCTTGAAGTCAAGTTGTCCAATGTTGGAAATCATACTGAGAGGGGGGGTGAATCAGTATTAGCGAGTCAATAATATTTCATTTCCATAATCAGATTCATATACACTACTTTAGTTAATGGATCTTGCGTGTATATGCAACTGTATTTAAGGCAACTAGCATATATCCTGCAAACTTATGATTTAGTTAATTTATCATTTGTTGATATTTAATCAGTGCATCAGAACCATATAAACAGTTACTAGGTGTAGTAAAAAAGAACATCCAATCACACACACATGAACACAAGATATAAGGTGGAAACCCAATGTGGGTGAAAACCATCTGCTGCAATCGTCTCTATCTTCTTTTTAATAAGAAACTTCTTTTTACAGTTTTTGTACTGGTGTAGCCTTATACCGGTATCCAGGTTTCTACCTGTATAAGGCTACAACCTTCTCTCTTTCTCTGGCTTCTCCTGGAAGGGAGCTACAACCCCCTAGCTCTTGTACTAGCTCATATGTTTACTAGTACGTAGGTGTTGGCCTACAGAAAGCTACAACCTTATCTTTTCTTCCAATGACTAATTTTCATAAATTTTCAGACTGGATCCATCAATAACATCATTCAAAGATCAAATACATCTGCATCAATCAATCTCTTTTACACCAACCACAATTAAATCAATCAATCCCTTTTCAAAATGTTGTTACCAGAATATAGTAACCAGAAAATAGTAACCAAAATCCAGAACATTGTAACAGCAACCAGAAGTAGCTAAAGCATATTTTATGAGGTATACGCTACTTCAATGTGTCGAACCTGCATGTATATGCACTTTTCTCAAGGCGAACCTGTGTATAGATCTACAAATCAAATTTAAGATGCATGTGCTATTTTGATATGCAGAACTAGCGTGTATGCGTGCCTTTTCTAAGGTGAACCTGCGTACAGATCTATAAATGATGATTTAATCTTCACAACAATTTCAAAATTCAGTTATACCTAGATCATCATATTTATAGTCTACAACATGCGTCAATTATTCAGATAAAAGATAAATTCACACAAAGATACTTCACTTCAAGACTTAAGATCTTGACCCATCATTAGATGTTATCCTTCTTCAAGCACTAAGGTTCATCCTTGATTCATATCCAATTGTGCACCATAATCCAATAACCTATATTCTAGATCTTTCTCTTCATTAGATATTCAATTCATGAGTGCCTTTGCCTAATGATATTCTCCTCCTTTGATAGTCTTAGGCCTTACTTAATACCATGGACCAAAACCACTTAGAACTAATACCTTGGATCAAATACCTGGGGTCAACACTTTAAACAAGATACCTTGGACCAATACTAAGGATCAAAATACCATGGAAAAAATACCATAGACCAAAACTAAGTTTTCCAACATGTACGTGCCTTTCCTTCCATGAAAGTGCGTGTGTACGCTATACATGCCTTTTTCTCTGCAAACCCTTGTGTACACATGGATTGGTCAATGGGGAGCCTGCATATACCTCGCTTTCTTCATTATGCGAGTTTGAACTATGATCTATCATCTAGGTGAGTTGCCATCAAGGATAACACTTGTGTCATAGAGCCAAATTTGTGTCATAATGCCAACAATATCCCCCTTTGGACTTGATGGCAACCCCAAGTCACTCTCCCCCTTTTTCATCAAGGGAAAAGGGTTATGCTCCCCCTGAGTACATGTTGAATGCTCTGATATGCTGAAGAGTGCTGATTAAGCTCCATGCTCAAGTCCATGCTCCCCCTAAATATAAGCAAGGTCTACAAAAAAATGTTCTAAAAGAAGAACATGACTCTATACATAATAAATGACCTTCCTATCACCAATGACTCATACATACATCCATCTCCCAACCAAGTGGGGATATGCCAAGTTTGACTCATCCACCCAACCAAGTGGGGATATACCAAATGTTTATACATGTCAAAACAAGAACATTACATCATCCATTCCATGCATAATGGGGAAACAAAATAGGTCGTTTCATGACCTTGACATTAAAAGATATACATGACATAGAGACCAAATATCTGAAACAAGACCATGATAGTTATTAGCAACTATCATCAGCAGCATCCATCAATCACCATCTAGACCAACAACTATGATCTCCTCCTGAACATGTTCCACATGAATAAAAAACAACTGTGAATTTGTACCAAGATCTTCTAAGATAATGCCAACAATGCATTATTAGAAGTATATGCTCCCCTTGTGCCAGATGATCACTGTCAAACCCATATCAGACTCCTTTCATCTTAAGTCTGGCTCACTATTTTTCTTCAAACCAACATATACGTGACTGTATCCACAGAAACCGGCATATGTACGTGGATACGCTTCATGGAACTTGCGTATAACCACTTTTCTCTGAAATAGATAAGTTTTAACCACAAGATGATGCATCAACTATTCCCATCTTCTGTCTAAGATATTCAAATGTCTCTCTAGGCAGTGGTTTGGTGAATATATCAACAACCTATTCTTTGGAGGGAACATACTCCAATTTGACCTTTTTTTCAAGCACTTGTTCACGCGGAAAATGATATTTGATGGGCATGTGCTTGGTCTTGGAACGCATGACTGGATTCTTTGAAATATTGATTGCACTTGTATTATCACATAGAATGGAGATGGGTGGAATATATGTGATTTGAATGTCTTACAATGTTTGCATCATCCAAAGGAGTTGTGTGCAGCAAGATGCAGCAGCCACATATTCTGCTTCAACTGTAGATAATGCAATTGAACTTTTTTTTTTGCTAAACCAAGACACTAATCTAGAACCCATATAGAATGCACCACCACTAGTGCTTTTTCAGTCGTCAATGCTTCCTGTCCAATTTGCATCTGTATATGCATGAAGTGTAGGATACCATAAACCAAAATTGTATGTTCCTTGAAGATATTTGAAAATCCTTTTGACTGCCTGAAGGTGTGATTCCTTTGGATTGGCTTGGAATCTTCCAATTATTCCCACTGCATGCATGATGTCTGGTCGAGTACCTGTTATATAAAGCATCCCGCCAACCATGGATTTGTAGGTTGGTTGATGTATTGCTACTGATTCATCATTTGAGATGAGACTGCATCCTATTACCATAGGGGTAGATACTGGTTTAGAATCTTCCATGCTGTATTTTTTCAAGATCTGCTTGAGATACTTGGTTTGTGATAGAAAAATACCATCATTCTATTGTTGAACTTGTAGACCAAGAAAATATGTGAGCTCACCAAGCAGAGACATTTCAAATTCTTGGTGCATTACCAAAGAAATTTTTTGACTCATGGCTTCTTCATTGCTACCAAAAATGATATCATCAACATACACAACAAGTATTAGCAATTTATTATTGTCAATCTTTGTATATAGATTGCTATTAGCTGATCCTTTCGAAAAACCTTGTTGATGGAGGTATTTGTCAAGACAGTAATACCAAGCCCTTAGAGCTTGTTTTAGACCATAGAGAGTATTTTTGAGTCTACATACAAGTTTTGGATCATTTCCAAGGATGAATCCCTATGGTTTCTCAATATATACTTTTTCTTCTAAGTCCCCATTAAGAAAGGCAGATTTTACATCCATTTGGTATACTTAAAATTTTTGAAAACTAGAAAGAGAAAGGAACATTCTTATGGCTTCATGTCTAGCAACAGGTGGAAAAGTTTCTTCAAAATCTATACCTTCTTGTTGAGCATATCCTTTACAAACAAGTCTGGCCTTGTTTCTAATAACTTCACCATTTTCATTCAGCTTGTTTTTTAATATCTATTTGGTTCCTATGATATTCTTCTCATGAGGTCTACGAACTAATTCCCAAGTATTATTCTTTTCAATTTTCTCAAGTTCTTCATTCATGGACTTGACCCAACATTCATCTTTGCATGCTTCATTTACATTTTGAGGTTTGATGGAGGAAAGCAATGCTAGATAGCTTGAAGCTTCTGTAATAGTTCTTCTTTTCTGCACACCTACCTCTTTCTGTCCCAAAATTTGAGTCTTTGGATGATTTTTCTGAACATACCTGGATGGAGTCTTTTCTTATGCTGATATCTGTTCTTTTGGTGTTTCATTGGTTTCTTCTTTAGAATTAGTCTAATTTGATGTGGAAGGATAATCCTCATCTTCTCCACAATCTTCAGTTTTTACCTGCTTTCGATTTTTGCATGCTTCATCAACCACAACATCAATACTTTCAATAATTTTCTCAAGTATTTTATTATAACACTTATACCCTTTACTTCGAGAAGAGTAACCAAGGAGAATGCCTTCATCTACTCTGGGTTCAAACTTGCCAAGTTTTTCATCAGTCCTTTTGATGTAACATTTGCTTCCAAAAACTTTGAAGTATTTTA
>APFE031011963.1:118200-137182 GCA_000404065.3 Pinus taeda | reverse complement strand
ACTTCACCAAGTTGGATCTTCGTTTAGGATATCATCAAATCAGAATGAAGACTGAAGACATTCCGAAAACAACATTAGAACTCATGAGGGTCATTATGAATTTTTGGTCATGCCTTTTGGCCTTACCAATGCACCTTCAACATTTCAAGGTTTGATGAATTCAATTTTCAAACCATTCCTTAGAAAATTTGTGTTAGTATTTTTTGATGATATACTAATCTACAGCAAGTCTTGGAAGGATCATGTTGAACATGTTGACAGGGTGCTACAACTATTGGAGGAGAAACAATTATATGCAAAAAGATCCAAATGTTTCTTTGGAGTACAAGAGGTGGAATATCTGGGTCATATTGTATCTCATGAAGGAGTTAAGGTAGACCCTAGCAAAATTAAAGCCATTAAGGAATGGAAAATCCCCACATCCATAAATCATCTACGAGGATTTCTCGTGTTAACAGGGTATTATTGAAAGTTTGTTAAGAAGTATGGGATAATAGCAGCACCTCTAACAACATTATTGAAGAAAGATGCATTTTCATGGACTCCAGAAGCAACAAAGGCCTTCGAACATCTTAAAGAGGCAATGTGCCAAGTGCCGGTCTTAACTACACCAAACTTCACAAAAACCTTTATTATGGAATGTGATGCTTCAGGAAATGGAAATGGTGTTATTTTAATGCAAGATGAAAGACCCATTGTTTTTTAATGTCGTCCAATGAAGGGAATTTTTTTACACAAAGCTATTTATGAGAAGGAAACATTGGCAATACTACATGCACTTAATAAATGGTGACCCTACCTAATGGGAAGACACTTCAAGGTAGAAACGGACCATGATAGCCTTAAATACTTTTTAGAACAAATATTATCCTCTGAAGAGCAACAAAAGTGGGTCACAAAGATGTTGGGTTATGACTTTGAAATCATCTACAAAAAAGGGAAGCAAAATGTGTTGGCAAATGCACTCTCAAGAAAGGATGAGGATGTGGAAGCATTGTTGTGCGCCATTTCTTTTATCCAACCAGATTGGATAAACGAAGCAAGGGAGGAATGGGAGAATGATGAAGAAGTGTGGGCACTTATTCGAAAGTTACAATAAGACTCGAGTACATCTGATACATTTAGCTAGAAAAATGATTTGTTATGGTACAAAGATCGCTTATACCTCTGTAAGAATTCCCAACTCAAAAAAAAGATTCTTATGGAATTGCACACTTCTCCCTTAGGAGGGTACTCAAGATTTTTAAAAACTTACCATAGGGTTAAGAAGGAATTTTTTTGGGAGGGCCTTAAATCAGATATTCAAAAGTTTGTGGCGGAATGTTTGGTTTGCCAACAAAATAAAGTTGAAACAATTAAGACACCGGGTCTATTACAACCTTTATCCATTCCAAGCCAACATTGGGAGGAGGTTTCAATGGATTTTATCACAGGTTTACCCAAGTCTGAGGGAAAGAGTGTCATCATGGTGGTAGTTGACAGACTTACCAAGTATGCACACTTTTGTGCATTATCACATCCATTTAAAGCCAGTACAGTTTCTACTGCATTTATGGAAACAATTCAAAAGCTACATGGAAATCCAAAGATTATTGTAAGTGACAGAGATCCCATTTTCACTGGAAATTTTTCGACAGAATTATTTTCTTGTCTTGGTACTCAGTTAGCTCATAGCTCATCTTGTCATCCTCAATCTAATGGGAAAACTGAGATAGTAAACAAATGTTTGGTATGATATCTTTGTTGCTTTGTATCTGATAAATAGACACAATGGGTCAAATGGTTGCCTCTGGCTGAATGGTGGTATAGCACTTCCTTCCATACAGCAACAAAAATGACACCATTTATGACACTTTATGGATATCAGCCACCATCCATCACATCATATTTAAGATAAAATTCTAATGTTCAAGAAATGGAACATAACATCGAACATCAACAACAAGTCCTCCAACTCTTAAAAGATAACCTCATGTTGGCACATAATAAAATGAAACAACAGGCACATCAACATTCCAGCGAAAGAAGTTTTGATGTAGGTGATTGGGTATTCCTACGGCTAAACCATATAAACAAATTTCCCTCAAGCAAGCTAAGAAGGATAATAAATTATCACCAAAGTATTATGGTCCGTGTAAGGTGTTGCAAAATATTGGTACTATGGCATACAAATTGGAGCTTCCTGTAGCATCTCAAGTGCACCCAGTTTTCCATGTTTCATGTTTAAAGAAGGTTATAGGCGACAAGCTCCCAGTTCAAACAATATTGCCAGAACTTGATGAGGAAGAAAAAATTATATTGGAACCGGAAGCAGTCACAAAAAGAAGAACTTGACAACTATGAAATCGATCAATTTCCGTGTATCTCATCAAGTGGAAGAACTTATCCGCTGAAGATTCCACATGGGAGGATGAGAATTTTATACAGAAGCATCTAGAACTACTAAAGTGTTGAAGACAACAATTTTTGAAGGAGAGGGCCATGTTAGGTCCCTATAATACTAGTGATTACCCCATTACTATTGTAGTTGTATCCCTTATTAATATTGTTGTGCCCCTATTGTCCCCATATTATTATTACTGAGCCCCATAGAATCCCTTTATTGTTATTTTTGTGGCTTTATATTATTATTGTTAGGTCAGCTGGGTTATATTGTGACTCCTTAGACTCCTATACTATAGAAAGGAGGTTGTCATTTGATCATCCAAGAATTGTTCATTTATGTAATGTAAAGGAGGTTTCCCCCTCGAAGAGGTTGAATTCTAAGGTGTTGATCTATCTTTTCTATCTTTTTGTGAGCTGGTTTCATAACGAAGGAAATGATGAGGCACACCACTAGTCTTTACATCCATAATTGAAGCCAAATAAGTTTGGGGGTAAAGAGCGAAAGAATGTTGCTACTATTCAAAAGGACTTGGGATCGGATTCAGGTGACGAGACAATGGTTACAGCTACAAGTATAAAAGGTAAAGATTATAAAGCATCTACAAGTACTTCTTCGCATTATGTTGATAATGATAATGATGAGAGGAAAAAAATGAGCTATTTAACATAAGAGTCAATTCCAAGCATACTAAAATTGATACTTTATTTGATAGTGGGTCACAAGTTAATTTGATTTCTGAAGCAATTGTAAAGAAGTTAGGTCTAGAAATAAAACCTCATAAAAATCCATATCCATTAGGTTGGGTGTGTTATAAAACTAAGCTACAAGTTACGAAACAATGTAAACTTCGTTTTGCTATTGGGTCAAAGTTTGTAGATGAGGATGAGTTAGATTAGTCCCATTGGACATATGTGGAATTGTATTAGGATTTCCATACTTGTATGATAGAAATGCTATCTTCTATCAAACTGAAAATAAGTATCAACTCACTAAGAATGCAATTGAATATATTGTAAGGGATCATAAACTCAAAGATAATTTCTCTCTCATAAATGTAGGACAGATGAAAATAATTGTAAATTCAAGTAAGCATTTTTTACTTATGATTGTAAAAGCAAAGGATATTGATAAATTCGATGCTTTCCAACGCTATAATCCTAAACAGAAAGTAGGTCTAGTTAAAGTTGTTTTCGATTATGATATTATGTTCCAAGATCCTAAAGGGCTTCCACCCAAGCGAGATAGAACATGAGATTTATTTGCAACAA
Organism: Pinus taeda; assembly: GCA_000404065.3. Classification (NCBI taxonomy): domain Eukaryota; kingdom Viridiplantae; phylum Streptophyta; class Pinopsida; order Pinales; family Pinaceae; genus Pinus; species Pinus taeda. Next base: position 133,528 of record APFE031011963.1, on the reverse strand, counting down.
GATGCTCCACTACCTAACATTGGAATGTATGGGTTATCAGCTCTAGAGAATGCAGAGATAAAGAAGCAGGTATAGGAGTTTCTTGATCAAGGGTTTATTAGACCAAGCACATCACCATGTGGATCACCTATTGTGTTACTGTGAAAGAAAGACGGTTCGTGCAGAATGTGCATTGATTTTAAAGCATTAAATAAAATCACAATAAAGAATTGTTATCCTCTTCCTCATATTGATGATTTGTTAGATCAGTTAAAATATGCAGTTTACTTCTCTAAATTGGACTTGGGAAGTGACTACCATCATATCAGAGTTGCAGAACAGGAGGTGTGGAAGACTTCTTTCAAAATGATGCAAGGACTCTATGAATGGATGGTTATGCCTTTTGGCTTAACTAACGCTCCAGCTACATTCATGCGAGTCATGAATTATGTATTTAGGACATTCATTGATGATTTTGTAATAGTCTATTTAGATATTCTTGTTTTCAGTAGAACACGGGATGAACATGTTAAGCATGTAAAGAAGATTTTAGATGTTTTGAAAAGAGAAAATCTCTATGTAAAACTGTCAAAATGTGAATTTGGAAGAACATCTTTAAATTATTTGGGTTATATTGTAGGAGGTGGTGAATTGAATATAGATCCCTCTAAAGTTGAAGTCATTGTAAAATTGGCCTAAGCCCAATACTTCTACATAAGTTAGAAGTTTATTAGGGGTAGCACAATATTGGAGAAAGTTTATTGCTAACTTTTCTTTGATTGCAGCTCCTTTACATGCTTTGACAAGTGTGAAACAGGTGTTTCAATGGGAAGGCAAATATCAGAAAGCATTCGACACATTGAAAGAAAGTATCAGTACAACGCCAGTACTAACACTACCAGATCTTCAACATCCTTTTGAGATTGAGACAAATGCAAGTGAATATGCCATGGGGGCAGTGTTGATGCAGCATGGAAAGCCTATATGCTTTCATTCTGAGGCATTCACATCAGCAGTAGTTAACTATCCTACATATGATAAGGAATTATATGCATTATTTTAGAGTGTTAAAAAGTGGAAACATTATATAATGAGTAAAGAAACAATCATACACACAGGTCATCAACCACTTCAATATTTACCCTCACAAACTAAATTGCATCAATCACGACATTACAGGTGGATGGGTTTTCTACAGCAATTTCATCTTGTTATCAGATATAAGAAGGGCATACATAATAAGGTTGCAAACATGTTATCAAGACCAATCATAAATGCATCCACAATACTTAAGCATAATTTAGTAATTCATGAAAGCTACATTGAACAATATGCTCAAGACACAGATTTTAAAGATGTATATGCAACTTTAAGTCATGGCAAGTAAGTAGAAGAATTGGATTATTACATAAAGGACAAACTCTTATATCATTTGGGAAAGTTATGCATTCCACAAACTAAAAGAGTTAATATAATTCAAGAAGCACATACTTCTCTCATATCAGCTCATTTTGGTGTAAGTAAAATAGTCACATAATTACAAAGATTCTGCTATTGGCCATGAATGAATGAGACAATTTCTAGATATATTAAAGGATGTACTATGTGTGCTACAAGCAAGCCAAGTAATAGAAAATTAGGTTTTTATACTCCATTACCAATTCCTTCTCGTCCTTGGGAAAGTGTTTCCATGGATTTTATTGGGGGGTTGCCAAAGTCTAGAAAGGGTCATGATTATTCATATGTAGTTGTGGATAGGTTCAGTGAGATATGTATTTTGACATCATGTAATAAATAGGTCGCAGTTGAACAAACTGCAAAGTTGTTATTTCAAAATGTATGGGTTCATTTTGGGTTACCCACTCTTATTGTATTTGATCGAGATTCTCGATTTGTCAGGAAATTTTGGTCAAGTATATGGGAGTTAATGGACACAAAGTTAAAGAAGAGCACGACATTTCATCAACAAATAGATGGTCAGACAAGAGTGTTCAACAAGACAATGATACAGTTGCTTCAAGGATATTGCAGCAAGCATCCCAAACTTTGGGATGAGCATTTGCATTATGTGCAACATGCTTACAACCATGTAAAACATTCTTCTACTCAGAGATATCCTTCTAATACTTGTTTTGGTTTCATACCAAATTCTCCCTTGGATTTTTTCTTTGGTAAATACATAGCAGTTGATGGACACAGTGATGTGGACAAAGCAACCAATTTCATTGAACAAATCCAAGAAATTCACAAGGTAATACAAGAACAGCTGGAAAGAAGTCAATCAAAGTATAAGGTGTGACATGACAAGCATTGAGTTGAGCATAGTTTTCAAGTTGGTGATCAATTCTGGTTGTACATCAGCAAAGAAAGACTGCAAGGGGAAGGTAAAATGTTGAAACCAATTAGATATGGTCCTTTCAATATACTTGACAAAATTGGTGAAAAAGCTTTCCACCTAGATCTACTAGCTTATATGCAGATCTATTCCATCATAAATGTTGAAAAATTGTGATTTTATGAGCCTTTGTTGATTGAAGATCCCGAAGAGCAAGATAATCTACCTTCCATTAAAGATATTTTGCCCGAGTATCTCAATAAGCTATAGGAGGACACAGTTCTTGACAAGAGGATAATAAATTCGTGACAGGGAAATGTTGAGTATATTCAAGTTGTAATCAAAGGTATAAATCCAAGTAAATCATGATGGATAGAGATTGAAAAATTGAAAGAAGTTTATCCTCTCTTACTCGAAAACTAAAACCAACTTTTGGTGGTCCAAAAGCTTCTAGTGGGGAGGAGTGGTACAAAATGGATTCAGTTTTGCCTCCTGATCAAAGTCTTCAAATTCAGTTGAAATTTGAATCAAATTGAAGTGCTCATCGATACGATTCCAACAGTGTGAATGGCACGTAAATCCAAGTCTGGATGAAGAAGTTAAAGCCAGTCAAAGTTTCAAGGAAAACTAGGGTAAAATGAGGAAAAGTCAAAGTCAAAGTCAAATAGTCAAAGTCAACGGTCAACAGTCAACAGTCAACACAAGGTGATGTTAGTAGGACATGTGTCATCCCGAGAATACACCATATGTCTACGGTGATGTCATAAAGGTTGGTGATGTGTCGTGATTTAATTGGTTGATACGGGCCAATCCAGTGCTGACACATGGCAGCTCCGATTTGCCAAATATTGGCATGAAATCATAAAATTTTGGGTTAGGGAGGATCAAATCCTTGACCTCCTGGAAAGGTTAAGATTTCGCCAGATTGTGCTCACCGATTGAGCTATGTTGTCTCTTGTTTATAACAATGGAGATATTGTATTTATGGTGAACAAGATTTGTTGCAGGAAAAGGGTCGGACAGTCGGGGTCAACCCCATGACCGTTGGACCCTTAACATTTATTATTATCATAACCGTCGGACTGTTAACATTACATGGCACTGTAACCGTAACCATATGGCACCATAACCATAACCGTAACCATAATATATGTTTAGCATATATAACACAACCAACGACGGAAGGGTAGGGCAGAGGTTTTGAACCTCTCACCCCTCCAATATATATATATATATATATAGATATATATATATATATAGATAATATATATATATATATATATATAATATATATATATATATATATATATATATACGTCTTCGAACAAGCCTACTAATGAATAGACCAAGTGGTGGAGCTTGGTATTCAAGCCACCCAAATTAGTTAATTTTATGCAGGTGTCGAACCCACCATACCACAATGCGCATCCAGAAAGTGGTTTTTAATTACAAAGAGTGGTTTTCTTGTAGGTAGAGGTGGTTTTTGTAAGTACAGAGGTGGTTTTTAACTTTCCATGGGGTATGGAGGTCATTGTGGCCAAATATGGTTGATTTTATACTCGTTTTGAGTTGGATGTAGTGGTGGTGTCCATTTTCTTATTTGAGACTTTGCTTTCGAGCTCATACCTATAACAACATATTGAAGACAAAATAAATAGGTTAGCACTGGAAGCGAAAGGACCAAGAGACATAGCCAAATTTTTTGGTGAAATCAATTATTAAATTTGGCTCTGTTGATGTGTTTAAATTTGTTTTCAAATTGTTTATGTGTATATGTTATTCATAATCTTTTCGATCTGTTGCACTAAGTAACATAAGTGAATTCACGCATAGTCTATATACCTTTTTATTAATGGATCAATAACATATAACAACAATAAGTTATATATCATACTCATCAACAACATATAACATAATCATCATGTTATCTAATATAAAACAACAATAGCAATGCATACAACTACAAGTTACTATCATTCTTGACTATTTGACACCTGCATATAACCACACTAATCATCTAACATCTATCATGAATGTAACCATAACATCAAATTCATGTTCATAAACCTAATGTATATAACCCTAATGCCTATAATAATCCTTAATTTACACACCTGCATGCCAAACATACACTACCTGTATGACAATCTTCTCTTACTCCAAAGTCCAATGTTGCAACCTCATTATGATGATCTGCATCTCCTACTCTATCTCAGCCAACACATTAGCATCATAACAACCAATAGCATCATGATGACCTACTATACATGCATAATCATATTCTTGACCATACATGCATAACAACTTCATATACACACATAAAAAATGAGTACCAAACCCTATACACATCATTCCAGCTAGAGTCCAGTTCAATGCATGACCATATTAACTACACAAACCATGACCTTATGCATGACAACAAGCATTACTCCATTGTACACATTGCCACATGCAACCAACAATATGCGTAATCAATGCCAAATCAACTACACCTATGCATAAACGTATGTAGTCGAACATAAGTGATCAATTCTTGTAATCAACTTACAAGACTGATACATGTAATCAAAATATTCAAAAATGTAACCTAACATACAAGGACGTAAGTAGGTATCATGAAATCAACATGTAAGTGACATATAATTCATACTCAGTCAGTCACACATTCCAAAAATCAAGACATCATGTCTATTAATTTGAAATCATCATTTACCAATACTAACAACCTATAAACATACCCCCTTACTATCCATGGTCCACACTAAGATTGAAGGAGATGGCCCAATTTCCAATGTCCAATTATGGCAATGGGATCTCCAAAGCTCTACTAAATTTAACCACACTAGAAAAGAAATTTAATTTAATTTCTCATATATTTATATGTGACTAATTAAAAAACATTTCACTTATTCCACTTGTAACATAATGACTAAAAACATGCCACTTTTCCATTTCCCTGCATGCAACTTTTCAAATTCCTTGCATGCAACCTTTCAAATTCCCTACATGAAACTATTCAAATTATTTTCATGCAAAGAGGAATAGATCAGCTACATCCATATTATCATACTACAATACTATCCCAATGAAAAAAAAAAATAACATTTTCTTCAAACAATTACCATACTTTTACATTTTTCTTCAAGAAACTACTATACTATTACATTTGCATGTAAGCATTTCTTCAAACACTTTACATGCAAACTAATATAGAAAACTATTTGCATACAAGTACACATATATCGACTACGAAAATACTATTACACATCAATACTATCCCCAACCACAAACAACATACTCATTGGGGCATTTTATCAAATAGTTTGTATGCAATTAATCATTGAACCATTTAAGCATTTCATCAAACACTTTGCATGCAAACTAATATAGCGAATGATTCAATGCATATTTCCTAAACTGTAGTAGTAAAAGTTATGGAAAATGAACCATATGATCAGTGGTATTATCCCTCACTATGGTTCAAGTTTCAACTTTTGATATTTCATAGATGAAAAGTTATAACAAATATACCAACACAATCCTATTTGGTGCAAAATTCTAGGAGTATCCAGAAAGCCTGATTTACACTAGTCATATCTCCTAAAATATAACGAATAAAGGTCTAAAATGTTTATCACAATATAAGTGTGATTTCCTCTCATTGTGGAAAACATTTCAGCTCTTGAGAGTGCCTAGAATAAAAGTTATAACAAAAATGTTAGCGTGACCTGTTTGAGACCTGATTTTAGGAGCATTCAGAAGGCTCGACTCCCTCTGCTCATATCTCCTAAAATATTGAAACCCAATATCAGAATTTCTACCACATAATGATTGGTATTTCCCCTCATTGGGGACAAATTTTCAACTTCTAAAAGCCTACAGAATAAATTTATTGCAAAAATGCCAACGTGACCTGTTTAAAGGTGCACTCACAAAGGTCGTCTTCCTTAGATCATAATTCATAAAGTATTGTGAACCAATATTTGAAAATTTTACCACATTATCAGTGGGATTTACCTTCGGTATGGACAAATTTTCGACTTCTAATATTCCAGAGAAGAAAAGTTATAATAGATATGACAGAAAGGTCTAAAATTTAACCCTTGTTCTTAATTTTACTTATGATAGAGCCCATCCAGTCCAAGTGTTTGAACCATGCTCTGATACCACTCTGTAACAAGCTCCAGGGTAAATGTGCATAAAAAAAACATAATAGGAACATAAATAAAATAAAAAAATCATCCATCAAAATCCATATATACATTAGTACATTTGCACATGAAAATCAAGGGAATGAATTTTTTTATTAATAAATGTAATGAACCAACTGTAGATGGGACTACCACATTCCAGCCGACCATAGATTGGTTGAGCCAAGTCTCTCTTCAGCCAATCACCCTTGTGCCATATTCCAAGCATGATTGTGGGATCTCATAGAACACATCAATAAAAACTCATTCAGGGCTTCCAGAAGCCACCCACCACAACCCATCAAATAGTGATTCCACCTCATGATTGGACATCACCAAAAACCATCATCAGATTGGTCTCCATCCAAGCCTTTGAGGGCTTCCAGAGTGTTTTTACAACCAAGGCTTCTAGAACTAGTAACTCAACCCACAACTTATATAGGGCTTCCAGAGAATTTTTCCAACCAAGGATTTCGGAACTAGTAACTCAACCCACAACTTATACAGGGCTTCCAGAGCGATTGTCCAACCAAGGCTTCCAAGACTAGTAACTCAACCCACCAAGGGCTTCCAGAGCATTTGTCCAACCAGGGATTCTAGGACTAGTAACTCAATGATCCAGGTGGATGTTGGTGGCCACCCACCTATCCCATTTGGACCCCCGCAACTGTCTCTTTTAGCTTTTCAGTTTCCATAATTGTAGCACAATTTACTATTTTTAGCAGTTTTCTCGGCTCTTGAACTTCCGGAGCCATTTTGAGGCCCTAAATGACGTTTTTTTGGGACATCTGGGGGCAACATGGGTCCATGGGCAGATGTTTCCCTTCCTAAAGTGGTATTTCTCGGATAGATCTTTCTAACGAGCTATCATACGCATCAAACGAAGATCGTATGCCAAAGTTACGACCCCGGGAAATTGATGTACCAATTTACCCAAAACAGGGCCCACAATTTGGCGTTTCATCTTCTAGGGGTAGGTTTTGGAATGTGAAGGGTTTTCCATTATTTCTAAACAATAAATAGGCCTTCGAGCCTCATTGTAACACAGTTCAAAACAGTTCAGAGGCATGTAGCCGCACATCTCTTCTCAGAGATAAGCTACCATCGCCCTAGCTAGTTTATTTCCATTTCTGGTTGTAAGCATATTTCGGTATTTTCCATTAATGAAATGAAGCATTATTTCCATTGCATATCCCCAACGAGGTCGAGATATAAGGAGTTAGGGCTTAAACTGGTCGAACCATTGCAAGACCAGCCTCGCAAATCTAGACGACCTCCCATGGCGGTTGAGAAGAAATATGAGGGGGCAGGAGATCCTATCAAAATCTTGCTCGAAGAAGCCCTCGAGCGGCAAAGGAACGCGATGATGGATAGCTTTGCGCAGATCCTTCAGCGGCTACCCAGAGGTGACACATCAGCTTCCAGCAGCTACTCTGGAAACGCCACACCATTCAAGGTACAAGAGAATTTTGAAATCCCCATCTTCGAGGGTAAAATAGACGCATATGCGGTAGATAAATGGTTAAATCTGCTAGAAAGGTATTTTTCTGTTCATGAATTTTCAAGTCGGGAAAATTTTTTTTTCGCTCTTCTCAAAGCAGCCCCCCACGTCAAGGACTGGTGGGAAACCTACTGCAAGCAGAAGGATGAAAGCACAGGCTCACTATTTTCAGCCGCACCCACTTGGGATTCATTCCGAGATGCCATCAAGGAGCAGTACTACCCTGTCAAAAGCTATGAGACAAATACATCAAAAGGACCACACTGCGGCAGGGAAGACCAAGATTGGCTGGAGTTCACAAACATTTTTCATACCTTCGCACACGTTGGGTATCAAAGATTCTGAGCTGCATCTCGACTCAAATACCCCGCTCCTGAATAGTACATCCAGGAAGAGATGGAGTGCTTGAACATCTCCTCACTCGGCACAGCATACCGATACGCTGTCAAAATCGAGCAAAAGTTCAAATAGAAGAAGCGAGACTTTGGATCTGCAAATCCGAAGCCCAAAGGACAAAGCCAAGGCGGGGTGACCCAAGACAACCCGTCGAAGCCACAAGAGAAGAACAACACCACGAAGCCGAAAAAGGACACAGGAAAGTGGTGTGAGTTCCACAAGAGTCCCACTCATAACACAAGTGAGTGTCAGACGAAGCAGTCACTGGTGGCCAAGTTGAAGGCTTCTGAATCAGATACATGTTCTGACCCTGAGCCAGAACCCGACAAGGGGAATGGCAAAGGGAAGCAGATCATTGATGCAAATCCCAGTGCCACTGTTGCCACTGCCAAGATCTAGAAGAATGAGCCCGAAGAGCCATAGGAGGGGGAATGTCTTTTCCACTCACAGATGTGGGTGAAGGGTTCACCGCTGCAATTCATTGTCGACAGTGGCAGCCAAAAGAATCTTATTTCAGCAGAGGTCGTGAAGCGGTTGGGCCTACCGACTACACCACACCCGCAACTGTACAGTATCGGGTGGCTTCATGAAGGACGAGATCTCAAAGTTCCCCAACAGTGACGCCTTCCCTACAGCATCAAACCATTCACAGATGAGGTATTGTGTGATGTTACACCTCTGGATGTTTGTGATGTATTATTAGGCCAACCATACTTGTGGAGGCAACATGCTGTGTATGAGTCAAGGCCTTGCGCTGCCATTATTTCTTTGGGTGATTCATCATACAGGATACCGGAGGTAGCCCCACCTACTGCCACGTCTTTGATCACTGCTAAGAAAGGCAGCAAGCTCATCTCCCAGACCAGGAAATTCATCTGTCTGGTTCACTCCCAAAGTAAGGGGAAGATCATATCTACATCCATGTCCCCTGCAAAGGGTTCCTCCACGCAGCAACAACAGCAGCAAAGGGATACGGTCATGACAGAACGTAGGAACAACTTCTCCTCACCCACAGGGGTACCACATAAGTTTCAGGTGGGCGACAATGTTTGGTTACATCTGCAGAAAGAATGCCTTACAAGAGCCCATCAGATCTCTGACCACTCTGACATGGTCCTTACACCAGTACCAAGGTTATGGGCAACAATGCTTTGAAGCATAGCATTCCTCCATTCCTTCGCTTCCACCGAGTTTTCAATGTGGACCGTCGTCGACCATGCTTCCCACCATTTCTGGGCACATCAGAGATTGCAGAACAGCTCATCAATGACCCAGCTCAGCAGAAGCTTCCTCATCTTAGGGAGGAACTCAATGCAATGGGGAACATTGCTTCCTAAGGGGGGAGGAATGATCTAGGTGGATGTTGGTGACCACCCACCTATCCCATTTGGACCCCCACAATTGTCTCTTTCAGCTTTTTCAGTTTCCTAAATTGTAGCACAGTTTACTATTTTTAGCCGTTTTTCGGGTCCTGAACTTCCAGAGCCATTTTGAGGCCGTAAACGATGTTTTTTGGGAAATATGGGGGCAACATGGGTCCATGGACCATTGTTTCCCTTCTCAAAGTGGTAGTTCTCAGATAGATCTTTCTAACGAGCTATCATACGCGTCAAACAGAGATCGTATGCCAAAGTTACGACCCCAGGAAATTGATGTACCAATTTACCCAAAACGGGGCCCACAATTTGGTGTTTCATCTTCTAGGGTTAGGTTCTGGAATGTGAAGGGTTTTCCATTGTTTCTCAACAATAAATAGACCTTCGTGCCTCATTGTAACACTATTGGGAACAGTTCAGAGGCATGCACCCGCCACATCTCTCCTCAAAGATTAGCTACCATTGCCCTAGCTGGTTTATTTCCATTTCTGGTTGTAAGCATATTTCGGTATTTTCCATTAATGAAATGAAGCATTATTTCCGCTGCATCTTTATGTATATGGTTATCTCTGTATTTTATTGCATTCCTGTTTATATCTGGATCAAGTCATGCTTGAACTCAAGCTTGCACTTTGATTGATCATAACAATGCTTCAACTTCGTGATAGCTTCCACCAATGAATAAGTCTCATCAAACTCAATCTGGTCTTTGAATGATAATGGAAATACACTTATTAACCTTTGGATATTTTCTTTCTCATCCTTGAGATAGGGCACATATCTCAACAACTCTAGAAATATGGTCATATATTATTAATTTGTAATGGAATCCATCTTGAGCTCATAGAATTCCTTGTCCTTTCCATCATAATATTCTTAGACAGGTACTTCTTCTTGAAGAGTCTTTCAAATTCTTCCTAAATCAACTCCTCTACCCTGATGCCTTTAATTATGTTGGCAATCATGTATCCTAGAAGTAGAGCTAGAATAAAATCCATGAGTACTATCCCTCCTCTTAGGTGTTCCAACAGTCTTCCACTCTTCACTATATCATGCTTGTCCAATCTGTGCCTTTTATGAGACCTGCTTCCATCTACACCATAGTACTTTCTTCTTGTCTATCCCCATGATTGATCCCTAACTGTACCTTCTTTCGCAAATCTAAATGGATTTTGGGGACGACTACATCATGAACATTTCTATATTGAAGAAACCTAAATTGCTCATCGAATATGGAGTCACTCATGATGAGTTTTAACCACCTAACAATAATTTTTTTAATTATCTTGTATATCACATTATGCAATAGGCTGGAAATCTCTAAAAGAGGAATCCTCCTATTTCCTAGGGATGAGACAAAGGAAGGTGGCATTGAAATAACCCAACAATTTTCTAGACTCTTGAGACTCCCTAATCACTTTAACAAGACCATATTTTAATTAATCATAACAACCAATAAATAATTGCACAGGAAAGTTTTCTAGCCCCAAAGTCTTAGATTTTTACATCAACCACAAGGTAGCTAGTACCTCTAATTCCTCCACCACTTCTTCCATAAAACATTCATTTCCTATAGAAATACCAAAGTAAATTTTGTAATGAGCTATAAAATTTCCTGGATTGGGTAAAATCTAGGCTCTTGAAAGAGAGAGTGGAAGTAAGGAGTCCCATGAATTTCATTTTCCTCGAAATATCTATAAAGTTTTCCATCCTCGGACTTAATCTCCCAAATTGCATTGATCATCTTCCAAAAATGTGCATATTGATGGAAACACTTTGAGTTATTGTCCCCTAAAATGTAGCCATACTCTGCTCTTCAACCTCCATAGTTTCACTCCCCTAAGGATTCCTTGAGGGCCTTTAATTCAATTAACTTTTTGGCTAGATAGGGCCGAGTGCTAATTCCTTAAATAGATCGTCAATTTTATTCTCAACCTCGATTAAATGGGGTTGATATTTGTAAACAAAATAGCATATATGTAACAACTCCACATTAAAAATTCATCTAATAAAGTTAATAAAGGAAAAATAAGGCCAAGGTAATGGGACACGTATTCCAAGCTAAATGTTGGGAAAAAAATCCTAGTGGGTGTTCATTTTCGTTTATTATGGCCAAGGAAATTGGAAAAGCCATTGGCAAAGGATTCAAAAAGGAAAATAGGCATTAATTGGTATTTTATTTATGAAAATAATGGAAAATAGGTTAAAAGGAGGGTGAAAGGTCACATAATTGCATGAGAGCAAAATTGAAGGAAAGAAAGAGGAAATTGAAGAAAATAAAGGCGTCATTAATAAAAATGGTTCTAAGGATAAATTCACAACCTTTTTTCAGTTTTATCTTGGAGCTTTCTCTATTCTCTCCATTCTCTCATACTCTTGCACTCTTAGAGAATTCTTGGGGCACTTTAGCATTGGAGAAAGGAAGGAAAAGGAAGGTAAAGGAAGCAAAGGAAAGCAAGGATTAGGCGAAGAAAAAGTTGGATCAAGCAACTTCAATGGGAATACTTGTTGGTAAGAGGTTTCATGTGTGATTTCCTAGCTGGTTTTTGAATGCATGCTACACGCATGTATGTATTTGATTCTCTTGTTGTCATTGGCATGTATTTTTCTAGGTGTGACAGTGGTTTTATCCTTTCCTTTCCATTTCCAGATAGCCATGATGTGATGTGGTTCTTTCATTTGGTTGAGCTCTGGATTTCTGGATGGTTTTGGAACCAGGTGAGGTGGTCTCAGGAAAATTCCCAAGGGCCTAGGAATCCCTTGACTGGTTTTGGCGAGATTGCCGTAAATCATGAAGGTGGAGACAAGAAAACTCCTCAAGGTATTGGTGAAGAAATCCAAAGGCATCCAAGCTTGTTTATGGCCTAGTGATCCCTTAACTGGTTTTGGCAGGATTGTAAGAAAGCCTAGTAGTGTATGTTTTTTTTTGGGCCGAGGAATCAATTGACTAGTAATCATAGGATTGTGGTAAAGCCTGGTTGTGTAGGTTCTCTTTTCGGACCTAGGAGTCCCTTGACACATTTTTGCGGGATTGTGGTAAAGCCTAAGGAATCCCTGGTAGTTTTTTTGTGAGTCCCACATTCATGCTTGGAATATGGCATGGGAGTGATTGGCTCAAAGAAAGATTTGGCTCAACCCAATATATGGTTGGGTGGTATATGGAAGTCCCTGACTTGGTTGGATTTCTCATATGTTAATAGGAGCTTTTATACTCTTGTATTTCATGAGTATTTATGCTTGTTATTATGTGGCGTTGATGGTTGTTCTATCATTATTATTATTTTGGTTATATGTTGGTTATAAGAATATTTTCATGATAGGTTTTAGTTATGGCTCTTAACATGTTTTGAATGGTAAATGGATGGTTATTGAATGCATGAACTAAAAGATGTTATTGAGGCTATTATGAGAGGGAATTAAACCTTCTTTTTGATTCCTAGATAAGTATTAGACCCCCATGTTCATATATACATTCATGACTTGTAGATTACATGTTCACCATGTTAGAGAATTATATACTACAGAGAAATGGAACACGTAAAATATTGCAAAAATATAAACATAGAAAACACATAAAACAAGAGAGACACAAATATACATGGTTCACCCAGTTTGGGCTACGTCCATGGAGAAACAACCAGTCCTTATTTTTATATTATCCATCAAACTAAAGAGATACAACCTACAGTATATCCACTGTAATTCCCTCTTCGCTCTCAATCTCCTCTCTTTTCCTCACTCAGAATACGGATATACGTAGACGCAATACAATTCCCTCATATATAGCGAGGGGTTGCCTTCTAGGAAAAAAACCCTAAATTAAACATAACTTCTACCATTAGACCTCCGCCTATTCAATGGCCTAGATTGACTACGAAATTAAAACATTTTACAAGGCAATTTTACATCTATTCTTAGCTTCAGGGGCACTGCCCCCGATCCCCCCGCCAGAGGAGGGCTCCCAAAGGTTGCAGCCACCCCCCCTGGACCCCCCTTAAGCAAATATTTTATGGGTGGCGTTGCCGCCCCATTATGAACTGGGGTCCAATGTTGCGATACCTTTGAATACAGAAGATAATCAGGCACCACACCCAACAATCTCCCACTTGGATACTGATTATAGCAACTCCATCGCTACTTCATTTGTTGGACAATGACTCCACTTTGGACCTAGTTGTTTCTCATCTTCTTCATCATACTTGAAGACCAATTGAAACTGTGTAAATTCTCAGTTTTTCCCTGGTTACAACTTTTGTTAACATATCTGCAGGATTCTGGTTAGTGTGTATCTTTTCCAGCTTCAATTGTCCATCTTCCAACGCTGACCGTATGAAATGGTACTTGAGCTATATATGTTTAGTCTTGGAATGAAATGCAGAATTATTTGCAAGATGTATGGCACTCTAGCTGTCACTGTATAACTTTCCAAACTCCTGCTTCTTACCCACTTAATCCAAAAACCTTTGTAACCAAATCATTTCTTTACTAGCCTCTGTAGCAACAACATACTCTGCTTTTGTTGTTGAGAGTGCAACAAAATTTTGCAGTTTTGAGACCTAACTGACAGCTGTTCCACCTATAGTAAACACATACTCTGTTGTGCTTCTCTTGTTATCTCTATCACCTGCCATGTTTGCATCAACATATCCCTGCAGAACAATGTTTGAACCACCAAAGCATAATTCTTGATTTGTGGTACCTCTCAAATACCTGAGAATCCACTTCACCACCATCCAATGTTCTTTTCCTCGATTGTTCATGTACCTACTTACAACTCCCACTGCATGTGCAATATCAGGCCTTGTGTAGACCATTGCATACATCAAGCTTCCAACTGCTGATGCATATGGAACTTTAGACATATGAGCCATTTCTTCCTGAGTCTTGGGACACTCCTCCTTACTTAATTTGAAATGGCTAGCCAAAGGTATACTAACTGGTTTTGCATTCTGCATATTAAACCTTTGCAACACCTTTTCTATGTATTCACTTTGAGACAACGTTAATTTGCAATTCTTCTCGTCTCTAGTTATTCTCATACCAAGGATTTGATTTGTAGCACCCAAAACCTTCATTGCAAATGAGTTTTCCAGTTTTATTTTGAGTGCATTTATTTCCTGCATGTTAGAACCTGCAACAAGCATGTCATATACATACAATAACAATATAATATAGCTACCATCATTTTGCCTTTTGAGATAAACACAATGATCAGAGTGACATCTAGTATAACCTTGTTTAGACATAAACTATCAAATTTTAGATACCACTGCCTTGGAGCCTGTTTTAAGCCATACAAGCTCTTCTTCAACCTGCACACTAGTTTCTCCTTCCCTTTACCTCATATCCTTGTGGCTGCTACATATATATCTCTTCCTCCAAATCCCCCATGGAGAAAGGTTGTCTTTACATCCAACTGCTCAAGATGTAAATCTTCAATAGCTACTAGACTTAGAATAGTTATGATTGAAGTCATTTTCACAACAGGAGAAAATATCTCATCAAAGTCTATACCCTTTTTCTGTGTAAACCCTTTCACCACAAGTCTAGC
>APFE031011963.1:95825-116751 GCA_000404065.3 Pinus taeda | reverse complement strand
TACATCAGATTTATTTCAAATACAATAAATCTAGGTTTTTCTGGTTGCATCATCAATAAAAGTAACATAATAACGAGAGCCACCAAGAGATGATACCTAAGCAGGTCCCCATACATCTGTAAGCACAAGCTCTAATTTTTCACTCTTCTTTTCTTTCCCAACTCTAAGTAATCTGACTCTCTTCTGTTTTCCATAAACACAATTCTCACAGAATTTTAAATCAACATGCTTCAAACTTGGAAACAAATTTCTTGAGTGAAGAATCTGCATCCCCTTCTCACTCATGTGCTCGATCCTATGATGCCATAATGCCATATCTTCTCCTGTAGAGGTTAAAGCATTAACAGAATTAGAAATATCATTGCATAAATACAATGTACCAACCTTTCCTCCTTTCGCTATTACTAGGGAGCCTTTAGTGACCTTCCAGGTTTTAGTGGCTATTGAAAGTAGTTATGCAACCTTCACCTCCCAACTACCCTGTTGAAATCATATTTTTCTTCAGATCTGGAACATGCCTTACCTCCTTCAATAGCCACTGATTTCCATTTTTTTGTTTTATGAAAACTGTACCCATTCCAATGATTTTATAGGGTTTATCATCACCCAATCGAACCTGTCCGAAATCTCCTTGGACATGATCATAAAAATGTTTCCTATTAGGTGTGGCATGGAATGGGGCCCCTGAATCTACCACCCAGGCATCAATAATATTTTCTAATGAAAGAATCAAAGCATCTTGCAACACATCACCTGTTACATTCGCTTCATGATTATTTTCTTGCTACGCATCTCCTTCTTTTCCCTTTCGAGACTTGCAGCCTTTCTTCAGGTGTCCTTTCTTCCCACATTTCCAGCACATTATCCCCGATCTAGACTTGGATCTACCTTTTCATGACTTACTGCGATATCCAGGGCTCTTTCCTCTTTCCATTTTTCTTCCCCTAGTCTCTGCAGTCAAAGCATTACCTGATGTCTCACCAGAGCTTTTCCATTGCATTTCCTCACTAAGGATTGCACTGACAACATCATCAAACTTTAAAGTACTAGATCTAGAGATAGAGTTACTAATGGCCATAACTAAGCCATTCCAACTTTCTGGAAATGAGCACAGAAATAACAAAGCCCTAACTTCATCATCAAAAGTTACCCCTACAGAACTTAACTGACTAGTAACTATATTAAACTCATTTAAATAATCAGCAACAGATCCACCTTCTAACATCTTCATATTAAATAAACACTTCATAAGAAATACCTTATTTGAGGCCGAGGGTTTTTCATGTAGTTTTTCCAATGTCGACATTAAACCCTCTGTTGTCATTTCCTTTGAAATATTAAACGCTAATGACGCCACTAGGCACAACCGTATTGTTCTAAGTGCTTTTCTGTCAAGAATATCCCATTCTGTGTCTGTCATACTCATCGGCTTCTTTGTCTTTCCGCTCAATGGTTGGTATAGATCTCTCTGGTACAAATAATCTTCCATCTGCATCTTCCACAGCTGGTAGTTTTGGCCGTTAAATGTTTTGACCCTAAACCTACCATCTTCCGCCATTGCTCCCACTCGAACTAGGAAACCTTCTCTCCTGTGAGTTTATCAGCCAAAAAGACCTTCGGCTCTGATACCAGTTGTTATAGAATTATATATTACAGAGTAATGGAACACATAAAATATTGCAGAAATATAAACACAAAAAACGCATAAAACAAGAGAGACACAGATATACGTGGTTCACCTAGTTTGGGCTACGTCCACAGAGAAATAGCCAGTCCTTCTTTTTATATTGTCCATCAAACTGAAGAGATACAACCTACAACAAGTCCGTTATAATTCCCTCTTCGCTCTCAATATCCTCTCTCTTCCTCACTCAGAATACAGATATACGTAGACGCAATACAATTCCCTCATATATAGCGAGGGGTTGCCTTCTAGGGCAAAAAACCCTAAATTAAACATAACTTCTACCGTCATATCTCCGCCTAATGAATGACCTAGATTGACTATGAAATTACAAAATTTTACAAGGCAAATTTACTTCTATTCTTATCTTCGAGGGCACTGCCCCTGATCCCCTCGCCAGGGAGGTGCTCGCAAAGGTCGCAGTCACCCCCCCTTAGACTCCCCCTGCAACGAATATTTTACGAGTGGCATCACTAACCCATTACGAATTGGGGTCCAATGCGGCGATGCCTTTGAATATAGAAGATAATTAGGCTCCATACCCAACACACCATATGTTTGATGAAATGACTATTATGGTTAGGCATGGTTAGGTCAAGTCATTGATCAAGTTTTGTCTGAACGAATTTGTCTTGATGTTGTTTATAATTTTGGAAAGTCTCATTAAGTTTTGGGAAGTAGTCTGGAGACAAACCCTGAAAAGGTGGCATTGATTATGGGGTCCCAGGCCCGAAATTGAGAAATTAGGACTAAAGTCACTACATTGCAGGATTATGCATGTGACTAGAGGCCTATAGTTGCATTGATGTAGTGTTATGCTTGCGACTAAGAGTCTAGGTTAGTGAAAAAGAAATCTGACTTGGGACTTAGGCTTCTGGAGAGGTGGTTTAGCTCTTGGGGGTCTTGTAGCTCCTAGGGAAGGTCAATAAAGGTTCAATTTGTAAATTCCACTTCCTTAAATGTACTTAGAGGTTGAGTCATGTCATAGTATCCCTCAACTCATGTTTACCCTGGCAGCCCAGTGAAAGTGGGTAGATATGAGAGGGGTGGTTACACTATATAAGAAGAGGAAGTAGAAAGGGACAAAGGCCTCCATATACTAGATACTAAATCTCTATAATCATCTTCTTGTGACCAAACAAGATTGAATTTGAAAGGGGAAACGAAAAAACCACATCTTATATGCAATAGCAAAATGATTGGCTTGTGATCAAAGAACCCCCCAATATCCACCCTAGTATTTAAAAGAAATCCATAATTCAAAAACCTTTTAGATGCAAGAAAATACTCCAATATTTTTGAGAAGTTGTCCGACTGTGAATGACCATTCTTCCAAGTAGGAACCAAGTTATTGGTTCAATGTCCATAGGCCTATGCTTTCTCCAAAAATTAGAAAAATAACTACTTTGAGGACCTCATCTGAAAATCACTTATGAATGATCTTAGTTAATTAATGTAGGTATTACAGACTCATGCGTTGGGATATGCCTACGTTATTTTAAGCAATGGATTCATAAGATTGCGAAATACACAGGCATTGGAAAACAATAAGAGAAACACAACAAGTAAATTCAACAAAAAAAACACAACAATTTAATAAGGAGTTCACCCAATCCTCCTGGGCTACGTCTCCTAGTCCAACTCTCAGTGGTGGCCTTTTCTATTGTGTCTTTAAGCAGAGTTTTTACAATGAGAAGCTCAATTTGAGTCTCCTGTAACAAATGATGCTTAGTAGGGTGGTACTTGGATTCCCCAAGCCACTGGAGTACACAGATTCCCCCTTACCAAGTCTCGATCTCAACTGGTCTTAATGGGATGAGTCCAATCTGGTATTCAGTTCTCGACTAATATCCTCACAGGGATTGCTTGAACCTCTCAAGCCTTCTCGGTTCTGTCTGCACGATGCTGCCTTAGCTCTTTAGGTTAGCTCAAATTCTCTGTTCTTTGCTTCTTGCTTTACTCTCTATTTTGTCTCCCCTCTGTTCTCTGTTTGTTCGTGGCTTAAAGCCAATCCATCCCTTGACTGTTCACTTCCTCTTCTGGCTCTTCAGATCGCTTGCCTCTGTCCGTTGGAATTCCCTGCTTCTGTGTCATCGCCATTGTGTAACATTCCACAGAGAGGTGGCCACTTGTCTCCTTACGAACTGGGCACCAACTTTTCCTCAAACAGTCGTTATTTCAGTTATTCTGTGAAATGATTCATCTGCCAGCTCAGCGGTCATGTCGGACCCCAAATTTCGTATGCCTAAGCCTATTCTTCCGCCAAATCCGGTCTCCCATCGGATGCAACCACCGCCATTGATCTGGGGCCTCCAGATCCTACGGTCATCGTTTTTATCACACGGCTGAGTTGCTCGACCATTACCCTGCGATGAGAGCAATTTTCTCCGTCATCCGCTGCACACACGTCATTCAATGTATGGCATCACGCCGTCCCCTGCCAAACCCACTTACCACTTAAAGTGCTTGCGATATCCCGCCAGTTTTGGACACGGGACCCGCCTTCTAGTGGTTTGGGCATTTCGACACTGTTTTCCCTGTTTTTCACATGACCAGGTGCTGAGGATTTTCTTTCTCTGAGGTTTTCTGATTTGGACTCCCTATTTGCTATTTTGCGCCACTGCGTGGTCTCAATGGGCCAACGATCAACATGCTTTGACCAAGGGTCGTCGTTGTTCCATGCTAGCTACAACTGCCACTGTCCAGAGGTCCTTCCTGATAGCTCGTTGTTCACAAGTTTTGGAGTCTGACATAATTTGAAACAGTCATAGAAACTCTGATAATTTTCAAGGATCCAATTCAGATCATGGCCTTCCCAGTGAAAAAGATTTTGGAACACCAAAACTTTGTTTTCAAGCATCGACTAAGTGAGGATACAACTTTCTCACCTGTCCAATCTCTATCCATTTTGCACTGCTAAGCTTTGAACCCCTGAGCCCAATTCTGAGGTACTCAACATCTCCCCTGCACGTCGTTCACACCTTCCTGTCCAGAACCGTGTCTTCCTACAATTCATTAATATATTCAGGTAACAGGTCATCAATAGAAGGCAACTGACTCTATTCTTCAGGATCTTCAATTAACGAAGGTTCAAATAGTCTCAAGTTGTCTGCATTGATGACTGAGTAGATGTGCATATAAGCTGGCAAATCAAGGCGAAAAGCATTCTCACCAATTTTCTCAAGGATCTTGAAAGGTCCATACCTTATTGGTTTCAGCTTTTTACCTTGACCTTGCATCCTGTCCTTGTTGATATACAACCAGACTTGATCACCAACTTGGAAACTATGCTCCATCCGATGCTTGTCATGCCTTGCCTTGTATTTGGCTTGGCTCTTTTCCGACCGTTCTTGTACTACTTTATGGATCTCTTGGATTTGTTCAATGAAACTAGTTGCCTTGTCCATATTGTTATGTCCCTCAATTGTTGTGTCCTTATCAAAGACAAAATCCAAGGGAGACCTTGGTGTGAAACCAAAACAGGTCTCAAAAGGAGATCTCTGTGTGGAAGAATGTTTGGCTCAGTTGTAAGCATGTTGCACATAACACAAATGTTCATCCCAAAGCTTAGGATTCTTACTGCAATATCCCCTGAGTAACTAGATCACTGTCCTATTGACTACTTCTATCTGGCCATCGATTTTTGGATAGAACGTTGTGCTTTTCTTCAGTTTGGTGTCCATCAGTTCCCACAGACTTGACCAAAACTTTCCCACAAATCGGATGTCTTGATCAGATATAATGGAAGTTGGTAATCCAAAATGAACCCATACATGTTGAAAGAACAATTTTGCAATTTGTTCAGCTGTAATCTGTTTATTACAAGGTATCAAAATACACATTTTGTTGAACCTATCCACAACAACATATAGATAATCATGACCTTTCCTAGATTTAGGCAGTCCTCCAACAAAGTCCATGGAAACACTTTCCCAAGGATGAGAAGGAACTGGTAATGGAGTGTACAAGCCTAGTTTTCAATTGCTGGGCTTGCTTTTAGCACACATAGTACACCCTATTACATATCTAGAAACTGTCTCATTCATTTTTGGCCAATAACAAAATATTTGTAGCTGTGCAACTGTTTTACTTACCCCAAAGTGACTTGATATTAGAGAAGTGTGTGCTTCTCAAATTATCTTTACTCTTTCAGTTTGTGGAATGCATAGCTTCCCACAATGATATAGGAGCTAGTCCTTCATATGATAATCCAATTCTTCTACTCATTTGCCTTGATTTAAAGTTGCATATACATCTTTGAAGTCTATATCTTGAGCATATTGTTCAATGTAGCTCTCATGTAACACAGAATTATGCTTAAGTATAGTAGATGCATTTATAATGGGTCTAGATAACATATCTGTAACTTTATTGTATATACCCTTTTTATATCTGATGACTAGATGAAATTGTTGTAGAAAACCCATCCATCTATAGTGCCTTGATTGCTGCAACTTAGTTTGGGAGTGTATACATTGAAGTGGTTGATGATTAGTATGTATAACTGTTTCTTTGCCCATTAGGTAATGTTTCCACTTTTTTACACTCTGTACTAATGCATACAATTCTTTATCATATGTGGGATAGTTAACTACTGCAGAATTAAATGTCTTAGAATGATAACATATGGGTTTACTATGTTGTATCAACACTTCTCCCATGGCATAGTCACTGGCATCCATTTGGATCTCAAATGGTCTTTGAAGATCTGGCAGTGCTAGTACTAGTGGTATAGTAATCTTTTCTTTCAAGGTGTTGAAGGCTTTCTGCTATTTGCCTCCCCACTAAAACACCTTTTTTAATCCTGTTAAAGCATGTAAGGGAGCTACAATTAAGGAAAAGTTAGAAATGAACTTTCTCCAATATTGTGTTGCTCCTAAGAAGCTCCTAACTTCTGTAGCAGATTTGGGTTTAGGTCAGTTCACAATGACTGCCACCTTAGAGGGATCTATCTTCAATTCACCACCCCCTACTATGTGTCCCAAATAATTCATATATGTTTTTCCCAATTCACATTTTGAGAGTTTAACATAATTTTTTTCTCTTTTCAAAACATCTAGTGTCTGCTTAACATGCTTAAAATGTTCTTCCCATGTTTTGCTAAATATTATAATGTCATCCAGATACACAATAATAAAATCATCAAGAAAAGGTTTGAGTACATCATTCATTATTCTCATGAAAGTAGCAAGAGCATTAGTTAAGCCAAAAGGCATAACCAACCACTCATACAATCCCTGCTTTGTTTTGAAAGCAGTCTTCCATGCATCCTGTTCTGCAACTTTGACCTGATGATATCCACTATGCAAGTCTAACTTGGAAAAACAAACAGCTTCTTTCAATTGATCTAATAGATCACCTATGTGACGAAGGGGATAACGTTTTTTTATTGTTATCTTATTCAATGCTCGGTAATCAATGCACATTATCCACGAGCCATACTTCTTTCTCACCAAAACGATTGGTGACCCACATGGTGATGTGCTAGGTCTGATGAACCCCTTCTCGAGTAACTCCTGCACTTGCTTCTTGATTCTGCATTCTCTAAAGCATACAACCTATACATTCCAATGTTAGGTAATGGAGCATCTTGCTGCAAATTAATATCATGCACTATTTCCTTTTTGGGTGGTAGACCTTTATGTTCTTGAAGCAAGATATCATACTCTGAAACAACTTTTTCTAAATCAGCTTGTTGTTTAGCATCACAGCCCTCAAATACATTGGTTTTATCAGGTTTCTTTTCCTTTACAACCATCAGTAAAAATTGTTTACATGAATTTATAATTCCTTTCATTTGCCCTGCGTTTATGAGAGTGTAATTATTCTTGAGCTTATGAGCTCTTACAAAGTATTCCATTCCATCTTTAATGAGTAGATACTTGTTCTCAGCTCTATAGAAAATAGCTTTTCTATCATACAAGTAAGGGCTTCCTAAAACAATTCCACATATATCCAAAGGAATTATGTCTAACTCAACCTCATCTACAAATGTTGACCCAAAAGAAAACTTGAGTTTGCATTGTCTAGTCACTTGTAGTTGTGCTTTATCACTTGACCATCCTAATGGGTATGGTTTCTTTTGAGGTGTATTCAGTAATCCCAACTTCTTTACAATTGCTTCAGAAATTAAATTTACTTGTGAGCCACTATCAAACAAAAGTATCAATCTTTTGATGTTTGGAAATAACTCGAATATGGAAAAGCTCATGTCTTTTTCTCTCATTTTCTTCATCAATAGTAGATTATGCAGAATTACTAGTAGATGGTTCAGAATTCTTAACTTTTATACTTGTGGCTGCAATGATTGTTTCATCTCCTCAGTCCGACCCCAAATCTTTCTGAATAGTTGAAGAAGTCTTCTTCTTCTTGCCCTTGAACTTCTTAGGTCTCAGCTTCGGATGCAGAATCCAATAGTGCTCATCATCATGCCCATCCTTCTTACAATGAGTGCATGAAGACTTGCTTTTCTGTGCAGTGTTGGCCTTCCTTGCTTTCCATTTTTGTTTTCTTTTCTCCTTATTCTTGCTTGGAGTTGGTTGGGATGATCCCCCAACTTCTGGGTTTCCATTCTTTCCTCTAGCTTCTAGATGTGTAGCTTCAAAAGATACTTCATCTATACTAGTGGGACTAAACATGAGGATAGTGTGCCTCATGTAGTTGTGTAGACCACCGATGTACTTCAATAGAGTCTCAGGTGAGTCTAATGAGATTCCTAGAATCAAAGCTCTCTTCCTAAATTCTTGGGTGTAACCTTGTACACCTTGCCCTTTCATTTGTTGAAGAGTTTGCCAGCTCATCATGGCTTGCTGCATGTAGGCCAGTGGATAGAACTTCTTTTTGAGTGGTCATGGAGGAGAGACTCCTCTTCTCCTTTATCTTGTTTGGAGCTTGATGAATCTTCATCTTTATGTTTTCTAAAATCCTTATACATTTCCTCTACCATGGACCTTATGGCCAGGAAACTATCTATAAATTGAGGGTCTGGTCCCACAGAATCTTCCTCCGACATTGTCTTCTGAGGATAGACTCTTCCAATTTCAGGATTAGTTTCAACCAACTCTCGTTCTCCTAATTCTAGCTTTGATCTAGTTAACATTCAACAACTAAATCCAGCACAAGCTTGTCTAACCTTAACAACCTATAGCTTTGATACCACTTGATTTAAAATCACTTATGAATGATCTCAGTTAATTAATGTAGGTATTACGGACTCATGCACTGGGATATGCCTATGTTATTTTAAGCAACAGATCAATAAGATTGCAAAATACACAAGCATTAGAAAATAGTAAGAGAAACACAACAAGTAAATTCAACAAAAAAACACAACAATTTAATAAGGATTTCACCCAATCCTCCTGGGCTACGTCTCCTGGTCCAGCTTTCAATGGTGGCCTTTTCTATTGTGTCTTTAAGTAGAGTTTTTATAATGAGGAGCTCAATTTGAGTCTCCTGTAACAGATGATGCTCAGTAGGGTGGTACTTGGATTCCCCAAGCCATTGGAGCACACAAACTCCCCCTTACCGAGTCTCGACCTCAACTGGTCTTAATGGGATGAGTCCAATCTAGTACTCAGTTCCCAACTGATATCCTCACAGGGATTGCTTGAACCTCTCAAGCCTTCTCGGTTCTGTCTGCTCGATGCTGCCTTAGCTCTGTAGGTCAGCTTGACTTCTCTGTTCTCTACTTCTTACTTTACTCTATATTTTGTCTCCCCTTTGTTCTCTATCTGTTCATGGCTTAAAGCCAATCCATCCGTTGACTGTTCACTTCCTCTTTCGGCTCTTTAGATCGCCTGCCTCTGTCTGTTGGAATTCCCTGCTTCTATGTCATTATCATTGTGTAATGTTCCACAGAGAGGTGGCCACTTGTCTCCTTACGAACTGGGCACCAGATTTTCCTCGAATGGTCGTTATTTTGGTTATTCTATGAAATGATTCATCCACCAGCTCAGCAGTCATGTCAGACCCCAAATTTCATATGCCTCAGTCTATTCTTCTGCCAAATCCGGTCTCCCATTGGGTGCAACCTCCGCCGTTGATTTTGGGCCTCCAGATCCTACGGTCATCACTTTTATCGCACGGGTGAGTTACTCAACCATTACCCTGCGATGAGAGTGGTTTTCTCTCTCATCTGTCGGACACACATCATTCAATGTATGGCATCGCGCGGTCCCCTGCCAAACCCACTTACTGCTTAAAGTGCTTGCGATATCCCACCGGTTTTGGGTGTGGGACTCGCCTTTTGATGGTTTGGGTATTTCCACGCGGCTTCCCCTATTTTTCACATGACCAGGTGCCGGGGCTTTTCCTTCTCTAAGGTTTTTATCCTGTGATACACGATTAGTTGCGCTAATTGCGTATCAGAAACGGCCTCGGTTTTTTGATCTGGACTCCCTATTTGCTAGTTTGCGCCACCGCATGGTCTCCATGGGCCAATGGTTAGCGTGCTTTGACCAAGGGTCCTCGTTGTTCCATGCTGGCTACAAATGCCACTGTCCATAGGTCCTTCCTGATAGCTCGTTGTTCACAAGATTTTGGAGTATAACATAATTTGAAATAGTCATAAAAGCTCTGATAATTTTCAAGGATCCAATTCGGATCAGGATCAAAGTGAGAATTGGGACCCCAAACATTATGCAAAGAGAGAGTGAAATTAAGATTACCATTTGTCAAAATGTGAGGATTTGCAAAGGCACCTATAGATGACGAGTTTTTCCAAAATGGACTTATGTTAGCATAAGCACCATAAACATTTAACACTAAAACTAAACATCTGATGTCTTTGACGTTCAACTTAAGAAAAATAACATAATCAAAAAAAGAAGAGGAGAGAGATTTGCATGCAGGGCCCAAACTCATTATCAATCCACTAGAATGTTCATTGACATCGATGAAACATAAGGACCAATTTTTAATCCTAGACTCCAAACAAGCCCTAGATTTTACTCTGTCACACATCATTTGCCAGATAAGAAAAATCGACTTATTGCTCAAAGTAAGCCATTTAAGGGCCAAGTTTTTTGGGAATCCCTAAGCCCTCTGGCATTGAAGAAGAGGATAATCATGGAAAAACCATACACAAGGATATGGAAATGAATTCTTGCTTGTATTTTTGGATTTCCATCTACAATATCCCCATTTTTATTTTTCCTTATGTTGCAGCTAGGGTGGAATTTTAGGGTTTGTGTCATCTAGGTCACAAGAGTGAGGTTATGACATTGGTGGTCTTGAAGGGGTTTGGAGGAGTTTTATGGGGTCAGATAAGGTTCAATTTATATACTTCATCATTAGGGACAATTTTGCATAGTTCATTATTAGTTTCGTTACATTTCGATGATACCCATAAAATGGGGTTATCATCAAGCATGTTTTCATTAAATACACTAAAGGTGTTATTTGGAATAGATTATTTGGAGAACCACCTTAATGTAATAACTCATTTGAATTGGGATGAAGAGATCTACAAGATGGGATGATGAAAAGTGAGTTTTAATGGACAAAAATATCGTAGAGGTAGATCAATCATTTTATGAGATTAAAAGTGACTTAAATAAAATAAAATAAAAGAGAGTCACTTAAATAAAATAAAAGGGAGAAACATCTAGAATGAAAATAAAAAAATCAAATTAAAGTGCTTCTAGAAGGTTGAAGAGAGATCCACCAAATCTTTAAAAGAGGGGAAAGGAAGTCATTGGGACATCTTGGATATGGAATATTTTCCCTGTGATAGGTTTGAGAACTTGGTTTTGAGGTTCAGAGAGCACTAGGATGAAAACCATTGGGTTTCTTGGTGTGTTGGATGAAACCCAAACTCACTATTGTGGAGATTTCATTTAGAAATCTCATAGAGCTTCATCGGAATTAGTTAGTGAGTAGATCTGGAGCGAGTATGTGTGTTGGAAGTGGGGATAACCTAGATCTCCAATTTGGTATTCATTTCCAGTAATGTAATAGTTATTCTTGGCCATTTTCTGGTGTTTGTAATAGGTTCCCATAACCATATTTAATATAATAATAAAGCTAAATTTTGCTGCATATGTCTCGTATTTATTCTATGTTGCAACATTTCTAGCTTATTTTACATCTACAAATTTATTTGTGTTGGAAAAATCATACAATTTATTATTGTTGGGGATTTTAGCCAAATATATTGAAAGATCGATTTCAATGGCATCAAATCAATTTCTATGGATTTCTGCAGCATTTTATTAATATTTCTACCATAATATATGTTGTGATATTTTCTAGGTGTTTTAGCTAAAAAAAATAAAAAGGGATACTACAGTGGTATCAGAGTTGTGCATCTTGCCAGCCTAAGGGTTTTATTGCATATTGATTTCAAGGGAGACTGAAATCCTCTTTATTTTCTAGTCCAAGTTCATTTTTCTTATAGCAAGGCTTTTGATTATAGACTTTCCATTTGGTTTCATGCTACTAGTGGAAGATACTCCTCCCACTTCCTCTGTTGGTGCATGACATACATCCTTAATATATCCTCAAGAATCATGTTAACCCTCTCTATCTACTCATTTATTTGTGGATGATAAGATGTATTGAAGGCTAACTCTGTCCCCAAGCCTGCAAACAACTCCTTCCAAAACACGGAAGTGAGCTTGGTATCTCTATCTAATATAATCCTCTTGGGAACTCCATGCAACCTCACTATCTCCTTAATGAATACCCGAGCCACTTCATTAGATGAATTAATAGACTTCACTACAATGAAGCGAGCCACCTTGCTTAACCTATCCACTACAACCATGATGGAGTCATATTGCCTTGTTTTCCTTGGAAATCCTATAATGAAATCCATGGAAATGACCTTTCATTTCCATTCCAAAATCAGAACAGGCTGAAAAAACTTGATGGATACTTGCGTTCAACTTTCATCTGTTGATAGTCCAAGCACGTAACAACAAACTCAACCACTCCTTTCTTCAAATTAGGCCAATAATAGAAATTATTGATAACTGTCAAATTCTTCTAGTATCCTAAGTGAATTGAATATGGCTTGACATGAAATCCTCTCCAAATAAGCTTCTTCAATTCACCATTGTCAGGTACATAGATCCCACTCCTAAATCAAACCAAGCCATCTACTGTGAGGTGATACTCCTCGTCCTTATCACCTTTCTATTGCAATCTCTACTTCAGATGTTGGTACTTCTCATCATGCTTCCCTGCATGTAAGATCCACTCCTGGAAATTTGTCCGATACTGGCTCACAACTGAAATATGATTCACCTGCACTCTCCTAGTTAGAGCATCCACAACCCAGTTCTATTTTCCTTTGATGTACTTGATCTCAAAATAAAACTCACTGAGAATATCCAAGCATATATATTGCCTTGCATTCAAGTTGGGTTGGTCAAACAAGTACCTCATTCCACTGTGATCACTCATCAAAATGAACCTCCTACCAAAGAGATAATGTCTCCACATCTTCAATGCATGAATGATAGCTACCAGATCAAGATCATAAGTCATACAATTTTGCTCATGCTCATTCAAATTCCATGATACATAGAAAACAACCTGCTCTTCCTGCATTATGACTCCACCAAGTCCTTCCTTCCAAGCATTTTTACAAAGCACAAACTCCTTATTAGGATCTGCAATCTTCAAACCGAAGCATCGGTAAGAAACTACTTGAATTGATCAAAACTAGCTGCACATCAACAATCCATTCAAACTTCCTTTGTTTCCTCTACAAAGGTGTGATGGGATAATCATTCTTGGAGAAGTTCCTGATGAACCTCCTGTAAAAACCTTCTAGTCTCATGAATGATTTGACCTCATCCACATTCTTTGAAGCTAACCACTCCAGGATAACCTTAATCTTTTTTGGATACATTGTTATCCCCTTCTTGGAAACAACATGTCCCAAGTAATGAATATAAGATTGAAAAAAGCTGCACTTACTGAGCTTGGCATACAACTTATGCTCTCTCAAAAATCTTAATACCACTGCTAGGTTCTTTGCATTCTCCTCCTCATTCTTTGAATATGCTAGTATATCATCAACAAATACTATCACAAACTTATCCAGGTAAGGGCGCAACACACAATTCATCAAACACGTGAAGGTGGCTAGAGCTTTGGTAAGACCAAAAGGAACCACCACAAACTCATAGTTCCAATACCTTGTATGAAATGAAGTCTTGTAGATGTATTCTTCTTTGATGTGCACCTGATGATATCCAATGTTAGATCGATCTTTAAAAATATTGCAAGTCTCTTTAGTTGATTAAATAAATCATCAATATGAGGTAATGGGTACTTGTTATCGATAATCACCTTGTTCAATTGTCTTTAATCAATGCACAATATGAGAGTACCATCCTTCTTCCTTACAAACAACCCTGGTGCTCCCCAAGAAGACACACTTGGCCTTATGTATACATTTTCAATCATCTCTTTAAGTTGCAACTTCAGTTCCACCAACTTGAGCATGCTCATCCTATAAGGTGCCTTAGATGTTGGTGTTGCTCTTGAAATCAACTTGATAGAGAAATCCACCTCTCTATGAGGAAGAAGCTCTAGAGTCTTTGTAGGAAACACATCATTAAATTGTTGTAAGACAATATACGTCCTCAAGACTTCAACATCCTCTTTCTCCTTCCCTTTCTCACTAGAAATATTAACTGCAAATAATAAACATCCTTTCATGTAGTTGCACTTAGCTTGCATGGCTGTAATCACCCTCATTGATGTAGGCATCCTGTTTCCCTACAAGACTCTCTTTTCTCAATCCTCATCCAGACACTCAATGGCCTTGTCATAGCAATCTACCTTGGTCATGTGAATGAACAACCAATCCATACCCAAAATCATGTTATATGAACCCAAAGGAACCAAATTTCAGATTTGTTGTTGTAGGCATGCCATTAAGCTCAAATGCATAAGACTTCACCCAATGATGAACTATTCCCTTGGTCCCTATAACCAACTGCACCAGAACATATTCTGCATGCACTTCATTATTCAAATGACATTGATCCACTAATTTAGGACTAATATAACTATAATTCAATCCAATATAAATCAAAATAGAAACAACTTGATTACCAAGCTTCCCTTCCATCTCGATAATGGATGCATGGTGTTCTGAATTCCTATTATCAATTATTGCATAAATATGAGGAATGATCTGACCTACATCCCCAACTGTCTATGCCTCTTGAGCATTGTTGATTTGAGGGTTGCCACCCTAATATAAAGGACAATCCTTCTTGTGATGATCTATACTAGAAACCCAACACTTCAAGGGTTCTCTGTGATTTCCTTTATTTTATTGATCCACAGGCTGAGACCCATATCCTTTCTGTGCTACATTGAAATTCTTATGCGAGGCCACATTTTCCTTGTCACCTGCATCTTAAGATCTTGCTCACTTCTTAAGCCATTTTCCTTTAGTCTTTTGATTACCCTTCCAGTCATGCTTGAAATCAGGCTTGCACTTTGATTGATCATAAAAATGCTTCAACTTCCTGATAACTGCCTCCAATGACTAAGGCTCATCAAACTCAATCTGGTCTTTGAATGATAATGGAAATACACTTGTGAATCTTTGGATATTTTCTTTCTCATCCTTGAGATAAGGAACATATCTCAACGACTCTAGAAATCTGGTCATATATTATTCATTTGTAATGGATCCATCTTGAGCTCATAGAATTCCTTGGCCTTCCATCATAATATCTCTCAATTAGGTCTTCTTGAAGAGTCTTTTAAATTATTCCCAAATCAGATCCTCTTCCTTGATGCCTCTAACATGCTTAACATCTTGCCACTAGATCATTTGAAATAAATGTGGCTATCTTGGCTTTCATATTCTTAGAGTAATCATGAAGTTTGAAGAATTTTCTCATTCCAAGAAACCATGCCTCTGCATCTTATGACTTGGTCATCTCACCATCAAAAGTAGAAGGCTTAACTTTCTTGAATTATTTTAACAAGTACCCCTTCTCAATCTTATAATTATGTTGATGATGATGTATCCTATAAGTAGAGCTAGAATAAAATCCATGAGTAATATCCCCCATCTGAGGTGTATCCAACAGTATGCCACTCTTCACTATATCATCCCCATCCAACCTGTGCCTTTTCCAATACCTGCTTCCATCTACACCATTAGTCCTTTCTTCCTATATATCCTCATGATTGATCCCTAAATGTACCTACTTTTGCAAGTCTGAATGGATTTTGAGGATGACTACATCATGAACATTTCTATTTTGAAGAAACCCAAATTGCTCATCTAATATGGAGTCACTCATGATGAGTTTTAACCACCTAGAAATAATTTTTGAGATTATCTTGTATATCACATTATGCAATAGGCTAGAAATCTCTAAAAGAGGAATCATCCTATTTCTTAGGGATGAGACAAAGGAAGGTGGCATTGAAATAACCCAACAATTTTCTAGACTCATGAGACTCCCTAATCAATTTAACAAGACCATATCGTAATCAATCATAAAAACCAATAAATTATTCCACAAGAAAGTTGTCTAGCCCAGAGTCTTAGATTTTTACATCAACCACAAGGTAACCAGTACCTCTAATTCCTCCACCACTTCTTCCATAAAACATTCATTTCCTCTAGAAAGAACAAAGGGAATTTTGTAATGAGTTATAAAATTTCCTGGATTGAGAAAACTCTAGGCTCTTGAAAGAGAGAGTGGAAGTAAGGAGCCCCATCAGTTTCATTGTCCTTGAAAGATCTATAATTTTTTCCATCCTCAAACTTAATCTCCTAAATTGCATTGATCATCTTCCAAAAATCTACATATTGATGGAAACACTTTGAGTTATTTTCCCTAAAATGTAGCCACACTCTTCTCTTCAACCTCCATAGTTTCACTCCCCTAAGGAGCATGGAGTGGTGGGATTCCTTTAGGGCTGTTAATTCATTTAACTTTTTGGTTAGACAGGACTGAGTGATAACTCAGTAAATAAATCGTAAATTTTATTCTCAACCTCTATTAAATGGGGTTGATATTTGTCAACAAACTGGCATATATGTAAGAACCCTGCATTAAAAATCCATTTGATAAAGTTAATAAAGGAAACATAAGACCAAGGCCATCAGACACATATTCCAAGCTGAATGTTGGGAAAAACATCCTAGTGGGTGTTAATTTTGGTTTATTATGGCTAAGGAAATGTGCATAGACATTGGCAAATGATTTGAAAAGGAAAAGAGTCATTAATTGGTATTTTGTTTATGAAAATAATGGAAAATAGGTGAAAAGGAAGGTGAAAGGTCACATAATTGCATGAGAGGAAAGTTGAAGGGAAAAAAGAGGAAATTGAAGAAAATAAAGGTCTCATTAATAAAAAGGCTTCTAAGGATAATTTCATTTATTTATTTATTTTCCTTTTCAGTTTTATCTTAGAGCTCTCTTTATTCTCTCCATTCTCTCATACTTTTGCACACTTAGAGCATTCTTGGGTCACTCTAGCATTGGAGAAAGGAAGGCAAAGGAAGGAAAAGGAAGGCAAAGGAAGCAAAGGAAAGCAAGGATCAGGCAAAGAAAAAGTTGGATCAATAAACTTCAACGGGAATACTTGCAGGTAATAGGTTTCATGTGTGATTTCCGAGCTATTTTGTGAATGCATGTTACATGCATGTATGTATTTGGTTCTCTTGTTGTCATTGGCATGTGTTTTTCCAAGTGTGACAGTGGCTTCAACCTTGCCTTTCCATTTACGGATGGCCATGATATGATGGGGTTCTTTCATTTGGTTGAGATTTAGATTTTTGGATGGTTTTGGAACTGTGTGAGGTGGTCTTAGGAAAATTCCCAAGGGCCTAGGAATGCCTTGACTGGTTTTGGTGGGATTGCGGTAAATCCTGAGGGTGGAGACAAGAAAATTCCTCAAGGTATTGGTGAAGAAATCCAAAGGCATCTAAGCTTGTTTAGGGCCTAGTGATCCCTTGATTAGTTTTGGTGGGATTGTAATAAAATCTAGTAGTGTATGTTTTTTTGTTTGGGCCTAGGAATCCCTTGACTAGTAATGGCAGGATTGTGGTAAAGCCTGATTGTGTAGGTTCTTTTTTTGGACCTAGGATTCTATTGACAGGTTTTGACGGGATTGCAGTAAATCCTCAGGCTTCCCTGGTAGTTTTGTTGAATCTCCCATTCATGCTTGGAATATGGCACGAGGGTAATTGGCTGAAAGAAAGATTTGGCTCAACCCAATATATGGTTGGGTGGAACATGGAAGTCCCTGACTTGGTTGGCTTTTTCATATGTTAATAGGAGCTCTTCTCCTCTTGTATTTCATGAGTATTTGTGTTTGTTATTATGTGGCTTTGATGGTTTTTCTATCATTGTTATTATTATGGTTATATGTTGGTTATAAGCATGGTTTCATGACAGGTTCTAGTTATGGCTCAATTGTAGCAGCTACAACCACCCTCCAAAATTTTGCCTTAGCTTCATTTTGGAGCCTCGCTACCAACCATTCCTAGCAGCATGTCTTGCACTGTCCAAGTACAAATTCTTCAGTCGAGTTTTAGTGACTTGCTAGCCTGTGCTTGTCAACTTGTTTTCCTCCCACCCGTAGGCTAACACTCCGGGACTTAATCATTTTCTGGTTGTGATGCTCACCTAGGAAATTGCGCAATTCTAGAGGGGAACGAACCTTCCCTCTGGAAATTGAGAAATCAATTTGGGCTTCCTACTAGGCTCCAAAAATGTGCAATCTAGCCAGGCAACCTTCACTCTTAAAACTACGCAATGTAGCCCAACACTGGGCTTCATCTGAAAAATTTTACAATTCTGACTGACAACTATGGCTTTAATCCAGAATTGAGCAACGCATGAGGGAAAACTAGAATTTCTCAACCCAAAAATTGTGCAATTATCATTCCCAGGCTTGCAGACTATTGCATGTGCTCCCAGGTTGATCGGTACACTCTAGGACTGAGCAATCTTGATTTGCATGCACGGGCTGCTTTTCCTGAAAAAAAAAAGAAAAAAGAATCCCTTGATTTTAGGGATCCATTTTTAGTAGCTGGAGGTTACATGCAAAATTCATTTTAGAAACCTCTTGCCATGTGTCGTTTTTCCTAGATTTATGGCATGCACGTCATAAGCCTCGATCTTATCAAACTTATTTATTTGATGCTTCAGAGCTCATTCCTCACATAGATCTTGGAGCTCTGACATCCCACATTACCTCTAGGAGCATTCAGCACATTCAACTCAACTTTTTCTGGGTAAGTCTGCTTTTCATGTCTGTTACTACTTTTCTTTCACTTTTTATATTTTAGTTTGTGTGTGTGTTGTTTGCTTGGTTTTTTTGAATGCCTGTTGTCGTTTTAATGCATGTTAGCTTGTAGAAGCACTGTTTAAAGTTTTTCATTGCATCTCACTGTTGTCACATGCATGATACTGTTTGTGCACTGAAAGTCACCATTGCGGTGACTTGCTTCACACACATGCTTGTTTTCCCATTTCCTGACTCCCACACTAATTGTTTGCATGCATGATCATTCACTCTTGTTTGCACTCAACTTCGCCATGCATTCAAACTTTTCATGTTTTTAGTTGCCCGTCGGTGGGTCTGGGCTGCCTTCACCCGGACCTTGCCTTACGCGGCTGGAAATGCACATTTATGAGAGTGAAGGCTCAACCTTTCCCTGAGAAATTGCACAAAGCTGGCCCAACATTGGCCTCCAGGCTTGCTCTACATTCTGAGAGGTAGTGCCTTGCTGGCCCCAGACATTGTGCAAATGCAATTTTCTGGTTGCAGCCACTGCTGACTGAAACTACGCATTGCATAGTTTCAGTCGTCATCATGCTAGGCTAGAGGGTGCATCATAGTTTCAATAGTTAGTCATCCCGCTGAGAATCCAGACTGTTCCTTGTGCATTTTTGGCAGTCAGTTGCCAGCCTCCCAGTGAAAATTGCGCAATCTTTCCACTCAGTCACCTAGGTGTGTTGCATGTCAGTCCTCAAGTTGTTTTCTTTTTCAACTAAAAAATTTCTTGCCATGAGTGTTTCTCTATCTCCAGGTATCATAGGTGTTCAGTTGTCTCTCAGCAGTACAGGTACAATGGCCTCCAAGAGAGCAGGGTCAAAGGACATCGTTAAGAGTGCAACTAGAGATGCAGTTGAGCAAGTGTCTACAAGCTTGCCTATCTATGAAGGCACTAAGTTGTTCATAGATAAGGATATCAAGACGAAATAGTAGGACATCAATGATACATTCTCAGGCACATTTAAGGAAAATCTAGAAGACCACAAGGTCTATGTGAACATTCACAATTCTAGCTTGTACTGGATTGGATGCAGGTATCTTGCGTTTCCATGCGTGGACATGATCCACTAGATTGTCTCACATAATGATCCAGAGACAATGGTTTTGAGCAATGTCGGTGGAAAAAAACTTTCTACCTTCAGCGCGAAGGACTTTCAGGAGATGTATCACTTCCCACAATCGGTGATCACGATGGATAAACCCTTCAGCAGACCCAATAGTAGTGCAAACTCAAGAAATATCTTGAAGAGCTAGGTGAAAGAGTCAACCAAGTTTAGGACAACACCCAACCAGGTTTACAAGACGAAGATACTGTGGAAGGAATATCATCTCTTGGTCATCTTTGCATGCTGCTTATACAGCGAAGAGAGCACAGAAACCTTCCTGCAGAGTTGGGTGATCGTGTTGGATCAACTGGATAGCAAAGGAAGATCACCTTACAACTAGTCCGACATGTTGGTTCTCAGGTTGAAGGAATAGGTAACAGAAGCCCGACATCCTCCCAAGGGTCAGCAAGGAAAGATATAAATGCCCACTTACATACTGGATGCAGTTTTTACCCATCAGCAATTCCCGGGCTTGTGTTGGGAATGGACACCTTCAGAAACCTCTATGCACACTTATTGCAAGTTGCTCTCCGAATGTAACTTCCGTGGACTTATCATATAGTTATCAGACCACTTCGTCACCCGGGTTTATAGGATGATCTTCGAGCATGATCCACCTTGCATTTCCTAAGCAAAAATGGAGGCATTGATTGACATAGCAGATTGGTATGCCTCACCCCTTGGCACTTTCATATGAATGTACAATGCGGAAAAGACTTTGCATGTTTTACTGAAGTTTTCCATGGATAAGCTCGTCATGCAAGATGTTTCATATCACATCTTGATAGGGTTTTTGTTGGATTGTGTTATATTCTTTCCATGGCTAGCCCATGTAGTTAACCAGGGGTTAGAGGGG
>APFE031011963.1:73415-90988 GCA_000404065.3 Pinus taeda | reverse complement strand
TAAATATGTATTGTAACATTGAAAGGAACATAATGAAAAATCAAGATGGTAGTCTCGGTTTTGGGATCCAGGGGAAATTCTCTATGTATATGTGTTTTATGTGTTATGCTCTCGCATTGTTTATTTTCTGTGTTTTAGAATTCGTATGCAGGTAATCTATGTACGGGTTTAAAAACTATAGTTGTTAGCGAGATTGCACAGGAAGAAGAGGGCACCTTGGCCTGCTCTTCCTTTATGGATTGAGTTGTATGAGATCTAAAATTTCAAGCATGCTGACACCGAGACAGAGGAATTCAAAAGGTTCCCCTTTGGCAACAGAAGTTTCAATCTGCATGACCCACATTATTTAGTGAAGGACCACTGTGCAAGAGTACACCATCCTTGGATCCATGGGGCATGTCATTGGCCTAAGGAAGACCCATGGAGATATTGCTATCACTTCTCTAGGCTCAATGAACCGATCATCATAGTTGTAGAGTGGTTAGAAAAGCAGAAGGAAGAAACATCTCAAAGAGCAACACCATCAACAAGAGCAAAGGGTAGTAGACTTGTGCGTGACAAAGGCAAGAGAAAGGTTTTTTGAAAGTGCAGAGGCAGAGTAAAGTTTCAAGTTCAAAGCAGATCCACTTGTGCTGAAAGCATATTTGGAGATTGAGGCTAAGAGGTGACAACGTGACACGAGAATCGTGCAAAGGCAAAGAGAGAAGCAGAGGATGGAGAAAATAGAAAAGGAGTTGCAGGAGTTGAAGCTAGAACTCAAGGAATAACAGGAGCTGCGCAGAAGAGAGAAGGAAGCACAACAGGGAAAATAATAAAAGGAGGCACAAAATGCACAGATTAATGAAATTTCACCCATACAGGTTATAGACTCATCTGAGCAGATGGCACAACACAGACAGGGTTAGCAGTTGATGGAGCAGGACTTGGCTCAAGAGATTGAATAGATGCTAGAGCAGATGGACATGTATACGGTTAAGCCAGAGTCAGATCAGGATATTAACCTCATGCCTCAGAACCAAGAGGTCACCCCACCGCTTCACTAGATTCGGAAGTAGAGAAAGTCCCAAGCAATCAAGGAGACACAAAGATCCTTGAAGACAACATGAAAGAAGAGATGCACGACATATATTTTGACGAGTCACAACATAGAGTTGTGCAGTCATGCAGAGTTCCCACTCCAGATGTCCATGTATCTCCTGCACAATTTGAAGAATGAGTGATCGTGTCTGATGTGCACAAGCATCCGACAACATTGGCCAATGCTGTCAAAGCATATTCCAAAGTCACCAGCTCGAGTGTTAGATTATTAATAGCTAAGAATGAGCACATGGCTATGGAATTACAAGTGGGAAGGCAAGGAGGAGAATAGGTTACAACATCTTCCAGAGTAGAGTTGAGGAAAGTGATACTAGAAGAAGTATCGTCTCTTGAGATAGTCATGTAGAATTTGTACTCAAGATTCATCTCCATGCACAAGTCAGTTGTCCATCTCAATGGTTGGCAGCAACACTGTGCTAGGAGAGCACACATCTTTTTAGATCTACACAGTACTGTTGATCACTTGAAAACATGGAAAATGAGGTACAAGGGAGGCCCATTACACTTGCCAAAGGTGATGAAGCCAAAGGTGGTAGAGTTGAAGGCACACACCCAAAGTCAGATCCAGAACTATGAGGAACTACCCAATCCAATCATCCCTCTACAGCTCTTGATATTGCTGATGTTGATCATAAAAGATGAAAGACCAAATAGATGGTCATAAAAATCAAGAAGCTAAAACCTGATTAAATGATTCCAAACACATTTATTAAATAAACTTCTTCATCCAACCATTTCACATATTCTGCTAAAATTCAGAAAAGAGAAACACTAGTTGTGCAAATAACCTACCAATGCATAAAAATAATCAACAAAAATACAAATACTAGAACTAATGGAGTTGTGAGCAAAGGGGGCCCTCCCTTACTCACAATCGTCTACTATTAAAGGATTTTATACCAAGAGATCGACATAACATATAACTTTCTATTAATCTGAAAAGTATTAAAAAGATGTACAAGTCTGATATGTTCAACCAACCAGCCCCTTTGCAAATGAAACATAATAAAATTTATACAAGTTCAAAGGCATATGTTTGCCTAAATTAGGAAAACTAGTACATTGTAACTACTTTCTATCAATAACTAAAAAAATGACAAAATAGCTCTACTAAGTTTGATCCATGACTGAAAGCATGGATCAAACTAATTTCACTACATCGCTAGAGCTTTTTCCCAATACGGCCATTGAGAAGAGGACTGAAGATCTTGGAGGGTTCAATGATGAATTCGAGGCATCCAATAGGATAGCATCCATGTAGGTCGATTTCCTCACAAAACCCATGTTCCCGTTCTTCTTGAAACTAAGTGGAACATATCCAACCACTGATTTTGTTGTAGGAAATTTGGGTGGTTACAAGAAATCCGCATCTACAGGAAATCGTGGAGTGTCTACAAGAAATTAGTGACCACGACTATCTACAGGAAATCGTTGAGCTACTTCAAATCATGAATAATTTGCATAAGATTTCGATCAATCAAATTTGATAATTCGATTAGGAAATGATTAACTTCAATAAATACTTAAGAACAAGGTAAAATAATACTTTTAAAGATAATTTGCATACCTTGAGAACACAACACCTTGTGGTCAAAACTTACGTAATATAGGAAAAATAGGAGTATTTAGGAATCAAAAAGAGTTCAAAAAGGGGGAAACAAGGTCTTAGGAGGCTATCAAAAAGTGAGAAAAATGGGACTCAACATATCCCCCACACCTAGCTTCTTGCATGTCCCTGATGCAAGAAAAAATGTTGCATCCTCAGGAAAAAATCAGTCGGTGCCTTGTGCTGTAGTTATTGCAGCAAAGTGGTCTAATTGGGCTCTGTTGGAATCTTCCCTAACTAGATTCTGATACTCCTCATTCTTTTTCTACACGTGATCAATTTTGGCATGTTTTTCTTCGTAATCGAAGCTGCTTTCTGATGCCACTCATCATACTCCTTTTGCATGCATAGGCTATTTTCCCTCAGGGTTTCATTCTCTTTTGAAAGGACCCAGTCAGAAAAAGTAAGTTCCACAATGGTTCCCTCCAATTCCTTCTAGGATTGTTTCTTCTTAGAATTTCCCTCTTTGTCATGTTGTACTTGAGAGGACTGGGGCAAACTTGGTTCGTCTCCAACTGTTTTCTCTTTGCTTTCCTGCAGCTATGAATTATGAAAAGACACGGCCTCCACTTCTTCTCTGTTAATAAATTTAGTTGACTCCACCTTCCCTTTCCTTTTGGATAGGTCTCAGGACATGTTACTCTTTTTATCTGTTTTAATTGGCGGTACCCCATCCTATGCATTTTCATCTGTTGCTAGCTTCGCAGCCTGCCTTCTTGTAAAGTGCTTAGCAGGGGTAGAAGGGCCCTTCAACCTA
This sequence comes from Pinus taeda, assembly GCA_000404065.3. Taxonomy (NCBI): domain Eukaryota; kingdom Viridiplantae; phylum Streptophyta; class Pinopsida; order Pinales; family Pinaceae; genus Pinus; species Pinus taeda. The sequence continues at coordinate 87,527 of APFE031011963.1, read as the reverse complement.
GAATAATTCCCTATGGTCTCCGAGTCACCATCACTTCCTCTTCTGTCAACGGACCATGGGTTCGGGATTTCTTTTTTGACTTTTCTTTTGGCTCTTCTTCCTTAGGTTTCAATGAACTACGATCCTTCTCATCCTCTAGGAAGTAATTCTCTAACAAGGATTCTTCCCATGTTTTATTCTTCTTCCAGAGAGCCTATGTCATGATAATTTTTATCAACCCATGGTGATAGAGGTTTTCTTCCATGTAGGCTACACTTTCCTTGGCAACAATGGACATTTTCATCAGGGGCATTCTTAAATAGTGGGCAAAATTAAAAGGCCTACCTCGGAAGTGGCTGAGAAGACGGATATGAGACAAAAATGCTAGTTGAAAGCAGCCTTCATAGGTTATGTATTTGTGCAGGAAAAACAAAAGGCTAAGAAAATCCTGTGGGATTCCCTTGCTCCAATCAGGATTTGCATGTTCTTTTCAGAGGAAGGGTGCGCAAATTTCTATGTTATACCGCTGATTCTTGAGCCAATGCTCCCCTTCCTGTGGGATGCCACAAGCTTGTGCTACTAGCTCCTCTGTTAAACTAAGTTGAACATTCCCCACTTGTTCTTTGTTTCCATTTAGATTTAGAGCAAAGTTCTTTGTTACCTCTGAATCATGCCCACTAAATTTCAGAATTAGAGGCAGCCACCCTGCCTTCTCCAGTATCTCTTTACTTCGGGGGTCAATGTCCAACAACGCGGGGCCCTAGGATTCAAACCTGATAGCAGAATGCATGTTCGACATATCTAGGGACTGGAGAGAACAAAGTTGATTAAGCTCATAGAGATGCCTCTAAGACTTAGCACAACAAAAAAACTCGACAATGATAGTTTAAAATTGGAAGTATTCAAGAAATATGGCAATTTTAAAAAAACGCTTGATGTGGTCATGATTTTCATCATGATCCATCTTGCAGGATAAATCTTGAAAAGATAGTCGAAGGACATGTTAGATCAATGATGGTCAAGAATGGAACTTCATTTATGACATAACGACTCGTAGCTGCCTTCTTCCACAAGGGTTACCATGACTTACATTCATGCAAAAATTCAAGAATTAAAGTATCATTACCTTTTACCTTAAGCATCATGTTGCTAATTATACCTTATTGACCTTACCTTTCAACAGTCCAGTACTTAGATGATGACTGATCTTGGTCTTGAATTGATAACCCACCTTGAAATCACATTATATGCACAATTGTATAGTTCATGGTCTCGATTAATAATAAAAATGACTAGTACTTTTTAGATTCTATAGAATATGTTCTATTTGTTCTTTGTTCTTTAGGAAATTAATGGTGTTGCTGCAAGAAATGGAACCACAACTGCTGAACTTCTGTAGGAAACCATTTCTTCCCCTTTTTGTACAGTTCATTTCACATGAATGGATGTGCTGATTTCGAATGTGAAATGATCTCATTGGATTACCAACCATTAAGGTCATTTGTTAACCAATGCGAGGCCCATCACCATTAATTAGAGTGAGGACCAAGGTACATCTAATTCATCCTATCAGGTGTGAATTTATGAGTTGTTGTCGAACCCCTTGTAGGATCTACTAGTCAAGGGGCCATAAGGAATCCCCATTGCTGCTATCGAGATAGCCTGTCATTAAGGCATACAAGCTTCAACACATCAAAAGACTCTGGTCTTGCACCCAGATAATTTGGTGATGTCAATGGGCCAAGATTGTTGGAAGGAGGGCCTTAAGAAATCCCACACTAGTCCAACACAAGAAAACCAAAAATTAGTTGAAGATGAAATTTATTGAGAGGATCCCAAAGGATCGACTGAATTGTGATTTTAACAAGCCCAAGGAAGTCCACGCTCACCAGATTTCAATTTTAGAGATTTTGAAATACTGAGAAAGAAGACTCCAAGGGGCTCCTTTTCCTTAAATAGTCCAATGGGCCTAGAAAAAGGAATAAACCTGTACCCAATAGACATTCCTCTCATAGTTTACTGAGCAAGAGAAGGAAAAAAGTAAGCTCAACTTATTATGGAAGAAAATCAAGAAGAGGTAGTGAAAGGAATGACTTCCTTCTCCACCATTTCTAGCTCCTTCTTCTTCACAATATCTTCCACAAATTCCTCCTTATATTGGGGTTTTTGATATAGCTTGAGTCTGTGCCCATTCAAAAATAAGGTAACATTTCCATCATCAATTGTTTTAACCCTAATAGATCCATTATAAAAAACTTTCTCAACTTCATAGGGACCCAGCCAATGTGCGTTGAATTTCCCTTTAAAATTCTTAAATTTCAAATCAAACAACAATGCCCAGTCTCCCTCTTTGAAATGTTTTTTCTTAATGTATCTGTTGTGCCATTTAGCCCGTTGTTGTTGGATTAGATCGGTATGCTGAAAAGCATCCTACCTAATCTCATTCAAATCATTGAGCTAGATGATTCTCTATTGTTTTGCTCCATTAAGGTCTATACCCAAATCTGATGCCATCTTAAAAGTTTTGATCTTAAATTCAATTAGCAGTAACACTTGTTTTCCATACACTAATTCATACAAAGAGAAGCCAATGGTGTTCCTCCATGTAATCCGATAGGCCCATAATGCCTTAGGAAGTTGATCATCCCAATCCTTCTTATGTAATTGCACCGTCTTAGTGAGGATTCTCTCAAACACCTTATTTTTTGATTCCACTTGACAATTGGCCCATGGATGGTAAGGGGTTGAATTCCAATGAATAATCTGATATTTCTATACAATTCCCTGCATAAGCTTTAACACAAACTGAGTACCCTGATCAGTGACAATTTCCCAAGGTACCCCAAATCTTACAAAAACATCATAAAAAAGATATTCTACCACAACTTTCTCCATTGCTCTAGGTAGTGCTCTTGCTTCCACCCACTTCATCGCATAATCAATACAAACCAAAATATACTTCTTACCTTTGGACATAGGATTGATGGGACCTACAAAATCAAGAGCCCACCTCTCGAATGGTTGTATGAGAACTTGTGGCTGCAAAGGCATTTCATCTGATTGGATAGGTCTCCCTATTCTTTGACAGCTATCACATTTACACACATACTCCTTTGGATATTTAAAAAGACTCGTCCAATAGTAACCGGAGTGGAGGATCTTATAGGTTGTCCACTTATGTGTAAAATTTCCTCCACAGGGTTCATCGTGACAAGCTCTCAAGATATCATACATCTCATCCTCCCTGACACACCTAAAAATAATCAAGTCAGGTCCAGTGCAAAAGAGGTCTCCTTTTATCCAAGAGTAATTAGAACTTTTCCTAATAATTCATTTCTTCTGACTAGATGAAAAGTAGGGGGGTAACTTTCCTGTAGCAAGGTAGTTGGCCATATCTTCAAACCAAGGTGTTTTAATAGAGATAACAAACAAATTTTCATCGAGAAAGTTATCATTAACAAGAACATCCTCACCTACATGGTGGAGCCTAGATAGGAAATCAACTACCTAATTTTCTTTTCTGGCCCTGTCCAATACCATGACATCAAATTCCTGTAGTAGCACAAGCCACCTAGTAATCCTACCATTAGTGACAGGTTTTTTCATGAGATATCTAATGGCAGAATGATTGGTTTGTACAAAAACCTCATAACCAGTGATGTAATGTCTAAACTTATTAATAGCATAAATTACAGCAAGAAATTCTTTCTCAATTACGGTGGAATTCAGTTATGTAGTTGTTAAATTTTTACTAACAAAATAAATAGCATGGGTTATGAGATTTTCCTTTTGGCCCAATACCGCTCCTATAGATGAATCAGAGGCATCAGTGGAAATATGAAAGGGAAATTTCCAATCTGAACCTCTCAAGGCAGGTGCTGAAGAAAGTTTTTCCTTGATTGCATCGAATGCAGCTTGACACTCATCACTCCAATGAAATTCAGATTCTTTGGTCAATAATTTAAACAATGGTGAGGCTATCTTTGTAAAATTTTTAACAAACCTTCTATAGTAACCTACATTTCCTAGGAAAATTCAAACTCCCTTTTGACTAGTTGGTGGGAACAACTTTTCAATTACTTCGATCTTAGCCAAATCAACTTTAATTCCCGCGGTAGAAACATGATGACCCAAAACAATACCTTCATTCATAATCATGAAACTTTTTTCATTACTCAACGAAAGATTAGTTTCTATATATCTCTATAAAACTCTCCTAGGATTATGTAGAGCTTCTTCAAAATCATCACCCATTACTATAAAATTGTCCATGTAAACCTGTACGCAATCATGCAAAAGATAAAAGAAAATACCAAGTATCACCCTTTGAAATGTGGGTGGTGCGTTGCATAAACCAAATGGTAGTACATTATATGCATAGGTTCCCCAAGGACATGTGAATGTTGTCTTCTCCTGGTCCTCTGGAGCTATCCTAATTTGGTTTTATCCACTGAACCCATCTAGGAAAGAAAAATACCTTTTCCCTACTAGAGTGTCCAACACTTGGTCTATAAAAGGCAAAGGAAAGTGATCTTTTAATGTAGCTTTGTTTAGTGCCCTATAATCCACACACACTCGCCATTTACCAATTTTTTTTATGGACGATAACCAGGGGGGATACCCACTGGCTATCAGAAATAATATAAATGAACCCTACATTTAACAATTTTTTCAACTCAATTTTTACAATTTCTCTCAAAGTGAGGTTCATTCTCCTTTGCTGTTGTCTCACAGGTTTGGCATTTCCCTCGATGTAGATATGATGAATGCATGTATCTGGGTAATAACCCTCATGTCTGTGTATTCCCAATAAAATGTATCTGAAATTTCTTTCAATGTCTGACTTAGTTGCTCCTCCTGTTCAGGAGTCAAGGAAAAATTTATATTTAGGGTTTTTCAAGAAGAAATTTCGATTACCTTACCTCCACATTAAGTTATTGAATATGCAGGAAATGTAGATAAGAGGGATGAATGTAATTCATATGATATATCATATTTATAAGAGTTATGCAGGTTAGTAATGATATCTAGATTAGGACTAAATGTCCCCTCTAAATGCTGTGAAAAATCAGGATTTGAAATATGACAATTTTTCAAATTTTCCTCTAAATTTTCATTAAGGCTCATGGCTTGGGCTAGTGTCAATACTAGGTGAATATCTTTTGAATCATGTTCTTCATCATCCCAATAGGTATTTTCCAACTTTAGGAGATATTTGGAAGGGGTTATAGGTTGATAAGTTTAGTTTCAACCCCATGAGTGATTGTCATGTTTCTAGTCCTACACCTTATGTAGGTATCAGCCGTAGCCAACCAACGTCTCCCCAAGATCAAAGGATGCCCTCCCAAGTTGATATTAGGTTGAAGAACATAGAAATCTGTAGGGTATTCTCAGGAATCCAATGAAATTCCAATGTCTTCTTATACACCCTTTGGCTTTACCTTAGACCTATCTGCTAATTCTAACATGGTAGGAGTAGGAAGTAAGCCAAAGGATCCTATGTGAGACAATGTTTTCATGGTCATCACATTGATGGCTTCACCTAAACCGATTAGAGTGTTTCTTATTGGATACCCATTGATAAAATTGGTAACCACAGGGATCCCAGGGCTTGCATATTTCTTAGTAACAAATACGACGGACATAAGACTTGCAAGTTTTCCACCTGCTTGAATTGTACAAGGTTCCTTCTTCTGTCTCCCTAGTTTCCTAGTACATAGCTCCCTCACTGTTTTTGGCATATATAGGGATATCCTTAATTGATTGCAATAACTAGATCTTCATGCATACATTTCTTAGTTCAAACAAAAGATCGAACTCAAGATGTTTTATTTTCTTCTGCAGCCTCTTGGGAAAAGGAGGCTAGACAATATGAGACGAGGAAGGTTCTTGTTACTTTAAAATGATTTTTTCGGCTGGTTTTGGTGTGATTTCTATTTCAGGTGTATCCAGAGTGTCTTCCTCTATAATCTCTTCAATTTTCTTGGCTAAGTCACCACTTTTCCTGATCTGAGTTTGATTTCCTGCAGCTACACAGGAAATTCATGCAACAACATAGGAAATTACTGCAGCAAAGGAAAATAAATTTCCTGTAGAGGCTATAGTGTAATACAATAGTTAGGAAAAGTGGGATAGGTGGTCACTCCAATATTGTGAGTAGATTGGATGGCTTTATTGTTGGGATTGGGCACTGGCTAGGCGGGAAGTTGTGTAGGTCATGGTTGATTTGGTGGGGCAAGCAACTGAAGTTGCTACTGTTGTGGCTGACCCATTTGCTGCGGCATGAGTTGTGGTGGATAAAAATTCTAAGGTGGGTAATTTAATTCAGCAGCATAAGGAAAATCCCCCCGCCAAGGTTTTTGTGGAGGCCAAGGTTGCCAGGGCATTGGAATGTTCCACATTTGATTCTGACCATAAGGAAATTAAGAATGCTGGTTTGACATACTTGTAGGACGTGATTGCCATGGTTTTTGAGGTGCCATTGCATAGAGTGCATTGACAGCTTCCTGATCTACTAGATATGCTGCTTTAATCTCTGGAAGAGAAGGATACGGATCAGTAGAATGATCAACCTCACAAATTTGGCATACCTTTATACTATCTCCAGGACATTCCCTTAAGGGATGTTTCTTCCTACACTTGGAGCAGAACACAGCCAAGGCTTTCTCCACTTCCTCCTGCTTCTTCTTAGCATGTAAAACATCTAACTATGAAGACAAAGTGCTAAGAATGTCATTTTTAAAATTTTCAAATAAGTTTCCCATTTTAGCTTTGGTTACCCTAGCCCCTGCATCTAATTTAGTGAATCTAGAAGAGGTATCTCTTGATCCTTTTACAACCTTAGAATTTCCCCTCGAATATCATCAACACAACTCACACACATCATCATAACTCAATTTTGATACATCACCTACTCCCATCAAGTTCAAAACCTCAAGTGATTCTGGTCTTATGGCTCTCAGTAAGATTGTTCTTAGGGTTTCCTTGTTGAGCTGGTTCATCTTGTATCTTTGCAAATTATACTAGAATCTTTCCAGGAAGTATTCTAGGATTTCTTCCTCCTTCTAGGTCGTCCCAAAAGTTTCTTCACTGATGTCCCTAGTCTTACAATAATCCTGGTACTTTTTCAGGAACACCTTCTTCATGTCATGCCATGTTGAAATGGAATTCACAGTTAGTCCCATGAACCATCTAAGAGATGCATCCTTTATTGTGGCAGGAAACAACTTTAACTTTTGAGCATTTGAAGAGTAATCGTAGCTCCCACACTATACATTAAACTCAAATAAGAAAGCGTGGGGATCTTCACTAGAGGTACCACGAAAATTAGGCAAAGCAGAGGGAGGAATGTTTTTCATCTAACTGGTCCCAATAGAATCTTTGATAGGAAATTATATTGTAAATGGTTCCCCTTCCTTCTCATTATATTCCTTATTTGTAGTACCAGTACCCTCTAAACGAGCCATATTAAACCAAAAAGAGTGGGACCCTGGTAAATTAAAGATTCTTCAGATTCAACTGCCTGGAACTGTGGTTCTTGAATATGATTGAAGATGAATTCTTCTTCAGGCTGACCACTAAGCAAAGACAATGTCCTCCTGGTAAGAGGAGATTCTTGATGAGAAACAACAGAGGATTATCTATCAAAAAGGTTCTTCTCTGTTGTGGGGGTATTTCTCTGCTTAGGATTAGTTGTCGATCCTTGTTCATAACTATCAGTCCTTGGTTCAAATTCCCCCTTTTTCTTTGCAAGATTCTTTTTCCCTGCGAGTTTATTAGTGAATGAAATGATGCTCACACCACCACCAAAAATTCTTGAAAATTTATATTTTCCCCTCTAAAAAAATTCAAAACTTCTACTTACCAAACAATCAGGACATGGCTTTGGCATATTTTGACCTCTGCAGGTGTGCAGGCCTTACCCCATGTCTTACCACTTCAACTCCCCTAGTCTTGAAAAAATCAAACAAAAAGAAATCATACTAAAAAACTTTTAGTATCATCCCTTAGCACCTCCTTGGTGACAACACCAAAGTTTTTTGGAAAATTATAGCTTATAATTTGATAGACATAAATCATCAACCAAGGGTAGGTAAGCTTATGAGATGTTGCGTAAAATATATGCAGGCTAATACCTTAAGTTATTTTCTAATTAAACCATTCATACACACAACTCTAATGTCTCTTTTCTGCACCAACACTTGGTAGCAAAGGCTATTGAGTGGATCTAATAATCCCTCTACAACTCTTGATATTGTTGACGTTGATCAGAAAAGAGGAAAGACCAAACAAATAGTCATAAAAAGCAAGAAGCTAAAACCTAATTAAATGATTCCCAACACATTTATAAAATAAACTTCTTCATCCAACCATTTCACATATGCTACTAAAATTTAGAAAAGAGAAACACTAGCTGTAGATTACATGTTCACCATATGTTTGATGAAATGACTATTATGGTTAGGCTTGGTTGGGTCAAGTCATTGATCAAGTTTTGTATGAATGAATTTGTCTTGATGTTATTTATCATTTTGGAAGTCTCATTAAGTTTTGGGAAGTAGTCTGGAGACAAGTCTTGAAAAGGTGGCATTGATTCTAGGGTCGTAGGCTCGATACTTAGAAATTAGGACTACAATCACTACATTACAGGATTATTCTTGCGAACAGAGGCTTATAGTTGCATGGATTTAGTGTTATGCCTGCGACTAGGATTCTAGGTTAGTGAAAAAACAATCTGACTTAGGGTTTGGGCTCCTGAAGAGGTGGTTTAGCTCTTGGGGGTCCTGTAGCTCCTAAGGAAGGTCAATAAATTTTTAGTTTGTCAATTCCACTTCCTTAATTGTACTTAGGAGGTTGAGTCATGTCATAATAGCCCTCAACTCATGTTTACCCTGACAGTCCGGTGAAAGTGGGAAGATATGAGAGGGGTGGTTACACTATATAAGAAGAGGAAGTAGAAAGGGACAAAGGCCTCCATAGACTAGATACTAAATCTCTATAATCATCTTCCTGTGACAAAACAAGATTGAATTTAAAACGGGGAACAGAAAAACCACATCCTGGATGCAATAGAAAAAGGATTGGCTTGTCATTAGAGATGCCCATAATATCCACCCTAGTATTCAAAATAAATACACAATTTATAAACCTTTTAGATGCAAGAAAATGGTCCAATATTTTTGAGAAGTCATCCCCCCTGCAAATGACCATTCTTCCAAGTAGGAACCAATTATTGGTTCAATGTCCATAGGCCAATGGTTTCTAAAAAAATCAGCAAAAATAACTACTTTTAGGATCAAATCGAGAATTGGGACCCCAAACATCATGCAAAGAGAGAGTGAAATTAAGATTACCATTGATCAAAATGTGAGGATCTGCAAAGGCACCTACAGATGTCGAGTGTTTCCAAAATGGAATTATGTTAGCATAAGGATGATAAACATTTAACACTAAAAGTAAACATTTGATGTCTTTGACCTTCAACTTAAGAAAAATAACATAATGAAAAAAAAAAAGAGGAGAGATTTGCATGAAGGGCCCCAACTCATTATCAATCCACTATAATGTTCATCCACATCGACGAAACATAAGGACCAATTTTTAATCCAAGACTCCAAACAAGCCCTAGCTTTTAATCCCTCACACATTATTTCCAAATAAGAAAAATCGACTTATTGCTCAAAATAAGCCATTTAAGGGCCAAGTTTTTTGGGCATCCCTAAGCCCTTTCAAATTGAAGAAGAGGATAATCATGGAAAAACCATACAAAAGTATTTCCCTATTCCAAGGGCCCTAGAAATGAATGCTTGCTTGTCTTTTTGAATTTCCATCTGTAATATCCCCATTTTTATTTTTCCTTATGTTGTAGTTAGGGTGGAATTTTAGGGTTTGTGTCATCTAGGTCACAAGAGTGAGATTATTGCATCAGTGGGCTCAAAGGGATTTGAAGGAGTTTTATGGGGTCAAATAAGGTTCACTTTATATACTTCATCATTAGGGAAAATTCTGCATAGTTCATTCTTAGTTCCATTACATTTCGATGATACCCATAAAATGGGGTTATCATCAAGCATATTTTCATTAAATACACTAAAGGTGTTATTTGGAGTAGACTATTTGGAGAACCACCTTAATGTAATAATTAGTTGGAACTCAGATGAAGAGATCTACAAGATGGGCCAATGAAAAGTGAGTTTTAATGGCCACAAATATTGTAGAGGATGATCAATGATTTTACGAGATTAAAAGTGACTTAAATAAAATAAAATAAAAGAGAGTCACTTAAATAAAATAAAAGGGAGAAACTTCTAGAATGAAAATAGAATAATCAAATAAAAGTTTTTCTAGAAGGTTGAAGAGAGATGCATCAAATCTTTAAAAGAGGGGAAGGGAAGTCATTGTGACATCTTGGATTTGGAATATTTTCCCTCTGATAGGTTTGGGAACTTGGTTTTCAGGTCCAGAGAGCACTAGGACAAAAACCATTGGGTTTCTTGGTGTGTTGGACGAAACCCAAACTCACTATTGTGGAGATTTCATTCAAAAATATCATAGACCTTCATCGACATTAGTTAGTGAGCAGATCTGGAGCAGATATGTGGGTTGGAAGTGGGGATAACCTAGATCTCCAATTTGGGATTCATTTCTAGTAATGTAATAGTTGTTCTTCGCCATTCACTGGTGTTTGTAATAGGTTCTCATAACCATATTTAATATAATAATAAAGCTAAATTTTTCTGCATATGTCATGTTTATTCTAAGTTGCAACATTTCTAGCTTATTTTACATCTGCAAATTTATCTGTGTTGGAAAAATCATACAATTTATTATTGTTGGGGATTTTCGCCAAATATTTTGAAAGATAGATTTCAGTGGCATCAAAGCAATCTCTGGATTTGTATGACATTTTATTAATATTTCTAGCATAATATGTGTTGTCCAGCCTGAGAGTTTTATTGCATATTGATTTCATGGGAGACTGAAATCCTCTTTATTTTCTAGGCCAAGTTCATTTTTTTATAGCAAAAGTTTTAAATATATAATTTCCATTAAGTTTCATGCTACAATTTTGGAGGAGTTTTGAGTTTTGTTAAAATACATAGTCGGCCACAAGATTGATTTGAAGCTGAGTGTGCTAGTTGTGAGGGTTTTTAGAGGCTAACCAAACCGTTCCCTTCAACAACTCATGGAGGCAAAAGAAGACCCATTTACAAATAGAGATCCTACTTGAAGTTGAATGTTGATTCCTTGGGGCAAATTAGGATTATTATTGGAGGTTGATTTTTTTACAGCAGCGGTGTCATATTTTCTTGGAGGGTCTCTTGACTGAGCATTTCTAGCTCACATTTATCATTTAATGGGTTGATCTATAACCCTCTCTAAGATCAATTTGAAATCATAAAATACAAATACAGTGATGCAAGTGCTTCTTTCCACCAACTGTCATTGCCATCAGGTGCTCACATTACCGTCAATTGGTGCTCCCATGTATCATCCAGAACAAGAGATGAGGGGAGAAGACGCATGCAGGGCCGAGATAGTGTTGATAATCCCACAACATTGGAGGGTGGATATAACTTTTTCACATGGCAAGTCTTATGAAAAAGATGTCGGTATAGGAACTATATGAAAAAGGTATACGCGAAGGCTAAAGCCACTGGAAAGGAAGGTTGGCATATCAAGGATCCCACACTATTTTTCTATCATATATTTGCTCAAAGAGATCACATAGACAATTATCTCATACTAGCTTGCTATTAGTGGAAGTAACAACTTATTTTTTTTGGAGGTTGATAGACCCAGTTGCGAGTTGCAGGGTTCTATGTTGAACTAATGGTCGACCAATACAAGTTACCATTTCGAGTAATATATCAGAGGGCTGGAAGTATTAAATCACCTCATGTGATTTAGACTACGACTGAGTTTTTAATTTGTTGGGGCCATATTATTACATTTGTGGGTTGCAGTCAGGTTCTTTATTTGATTGTGTATTTTTTCCCTGATGGAGAGTTGAAAAATCACATTGTTAAATCAGGTGGAGATTGTGATTTTCTAGGATTAGGAATGATTTTCCATTGCTTAATCAAACTAGTTCGTATTTTAGGAATGCATATGATGTTTCTTGATGGGAGATGGAATTGTTATTTTGGGTGGAATTTTCAATTGGATTGAGGCTAAATTTCAATTCCCATATTGGTCCAGCACAAGCAGCACAAATCTTGGCGATGAATGAGTTTTAATTGGCTAACTGAAATAGAAAATTCATCCTGGACAAATATTGATTAAGACTTATACCACTGTGTTGCGGCCACCAACAACCCCCCTCCTTATGAAGTGTTATTGCTAATACTAAATAAGTGGGGACCCTCAGTAAAAATCTAAAAAATCAATTAGTGTTATATTTTCTTTTTCGATAAAACTTACAACATCATGGACTTTAGGAAAATACCTTGAAGAATCTAAAAAAAACCTAAGTTTGATAATGAAGAAAGTAAAATTCACTCCTTAAGAGATATCGCATCACACAAAGAATGATAGGGTGCCTTCTAATGAGTTAAAATGATGAAAAACGAGAAATTTCGACGCCAAACTTCATTGCATCACATACATTAAAGAAACACTCACATTGAAAAACTCTCAAAATTGTCGATATGCGATATCACATATCGCACATCGCAAAAATCACATGAATTACGCATAAGGATTATAACGATCTGCGATACTGTGATACTACGATCTGCGATACTGCAACACTGCGATGTTGCGATATTGCGATACTGCGACCTTGTGATAGAACAACACGATGAAATTGCAATTTGCGATACAACGATCTGCGATATCACAAAGCAAAATCGCATGACCTCTCCATCGCAGTTGGTTCTGGCTCATTATTCGAGAAAACTTTTTCAGCCAAGAGTTGGTCATGCATTTTAATGTGATTTAATGAGTTGTTGCCAGTTGTTAATGAAGTATGGTGTTGTGTTTTTCAAAGAATTATTTCACGTAAGGTGGCATGTTTTGCATATCTGCGGCATTTAAAATTTTCATGTCATTATTTTTTATCATTAATTCCACCTCAAATGTAAACTACAGGAAAGAAGGATGAAGCGTTATACAAGGCATTATGCAGAAAACTATGAGGAGGAAAGGCAGCACTCTAATATCCATTTCGGAAGGCACACCTAATCTACTTAAGGGAGAGAAAGAGCCGCAGAACTCTTCTGAGGCATCCATCACAGATTTCTCATGTACAGCCATGATTGAATAGGTACTGAACGATGTTGAAACCAGAAACAGACGGTTTAATTCTCAGGGTCAAGAGCTCACAAAATCACTATTTTTACAAATTTTGAGCTTTATACCAAAGGAGAGAAAAAGGCGCAAGAGGAGAAAACATATCAGGGAAGCCCGGATCAAGAAACAGAGGCATTTTTCGATGCGCGATTAGCGCTAATCGCGCATCGCTAAGAAAACCTGCTCGAAAAGGAAGGATCCTAGTTACTCAGTCACCTGCAAGCCCCAAAAATTGTAAGAAAGCAGCGATAGAAACAAACTGGAATCAGAAGACTAAAGGAAAAGCAGAAGCAACCCAAGGGTTAACCAAGTTGAAATGGGATGTTTACCAGGTATACATGGTAATGCCACATAGTCATTGGATGACTCTCAGGTATATCAACAATTTTACCGAGAAGATAATGCCAACTCTTGTCGATTATGTTTGCTTAACTCAACCAAAGACGGAAGACAGTCAACCGACTCCACTCAGGAAAACACTGAATGCTTGCGACATTAAGGAGCAAATTTATAAATAGTTAGATATTAGATTTAATTTTAGAAATAGTTTTTCTTAGAAAGAGGACGGTCATTTAAACCGAATCCTCAATTTCTGTAAATAAGTTATTTAGTTAGTAGTATTTAAACCCTTCTCATGCATTTAGAGAAGGGTCCAGAAATTTATCAAAAACTTGTCCTCAGAACATGCACTTTTGCACCCTCAGAGGAGGTTTTGGTGAATGAATGGAACAGGGTTTATTTGATATTTGCAATTGATATCTGCTACTAATGTTGCACTTCTGTACTCTTAGTAGATGTTAAATCAAGGAGAGATAAATCAATTGTTGCTTGAAGCTCATG
>APFE031011963.1:3518-73205 GCA_000404065.3 Pinus taeda | reverse complement strand
GTTGTTTATATATTACAGCATGGATGTCTGAGTTATCATTTGGCACTTTTGTACGGTGATAACTATTTGTTTATGTTTAGTGTATGAATAGCTTATTTATGCGATAAGTTTTCACAACTGTTTCGTCTAACTTCTTATACGAAGTAGTTAATCTTTATTGAATTCTTTTCTTATAATAGCTGAATGATATTTATTACCAGTTATTATTTGACATCTTTTTAGATCACATAGAAGAAAGATCACACCCCGGGTTAGCATAAATTTTGATATTTTTCTGTTTATTAGAATACAATAGCATAAAATTAGATTAGAATTAGGACAAAAGTATTCCATTTAGAACAGAAATACCCATCTTTCTCACACACACACACTGAATTGGGAAACTGGTCCCATATCCTCAGTCGGACCCGCTATACCAAACGGATAAGGAGCTGCCAACCAAGGTCCGGACCGGGCGGGTATCCCCCTTGTTGTTGACCCGATTTTCGGGACCTTCAACATATTTGGCACTAGAAGGAGGGCCTAAACTATGAATGGCAAGTAAATCCAAATCAAAATACCATTCTGAGAGTAAGTCGCCCTCACCATCTCCCCCGACTTCTCCATTACACTTAAATCCAGAGTTAGAAGTCACCAGAATATCAACCGCTGCTACAAATCCTGACATTTCAGAACAATCTGTTATTGAACCTCCTGAAGTCAAATATCTGATTCACAAACTTCAACGATTTTCCATTTCCCCTCAAAGATCTGATAAATCTCAGAGCAGCGGGACTTTGCAGTATAACCCTGCCCATCCCCTGACCAGATTAAAGAGTGAAAAGTTTGGTGTCCGGCCAACTGAATTACCTCTTCCCAAAAGGAAAAGAGCAAGGAAGTCACCTAAAGGGTCCGACAGTGAGACTCTTTCATCAACATCATCCATCTCAACCTCTCCACCGCGAAGTCAACCATCCACTCCTCCACCCCAGACCATTATCAATCCACCCAGTGGAATCCCTACAACTCCTCCTCAATCATCTGCGATCATAATCACCTCATCTTCCCAACCACAGGGATCATCTTCTGCAAATGCCCCTGTTAGCAGTTCAGCAATGGCCCAGTCTCCATGGAACAACCCTGGGGCAGTCTTAATGCCTGCACCCTTGAGTCAAATACTGGCCCATCATGAGAAATGGCTGCCTAAGTTTAATCCCGAGGCAGGCATGCTAGCAGAAGAGCACATAAAAAACTTTATGCTATCCATTAACCTCAACGGGGTTACTAATGAAGATGTTTTTGTTCTACTGTTTCTTTATACTCTACAAGGAACAGCCGGATCGTGGTATTTCTCATTACCCTCTGGATCTATTACTAGTTGGGACATCTTCCAAGACCAATTCTTAACCAAGTTTGGTGATGACAGGTCTACGACAACGTTAATCAACGACCTATCCAATCTTAGGGCAGAATCTAGAGAGCCTATCAAAGACTTCAATCTACGTTTCAATAAAATTCTAAACAAAATTCCTACTGCTTCCCAACCCAGTGAGGAAGTGCGATGTGAATGGTATATCACTACATTACCATCAAACATAGCAATCTTCGTGGACAGGGCGAATAAAAAAACCCTAGCCGAAAACATGAAAGAAGGCATAGCAGTAGAGAAATGTATAATAGCCTTAGAGAAGAAATCTGCGATAGAAGAACATAATTCTAAGAAGGTCACCTTCAAAGAAGAGTCCAAGAAGAAACAAGCAAAAGATCCATTCGATTTGGAGGGATTGCAAAAATTTCTGAAGACCATGTCCAATGAAATAGTCGACATAAAAAAGCAAGTAGCAGAAACTTCTTCAAAAAGGCCCTACAGAGCTTTTAAAAGAGGCCCGTCAATGGATTCAAGGCCACCCAATGCTATAACAAATGCCAAATCCGAGGAAGAAGAAGAGGAAATTGCCACTGAAGGGCGAACCGATGATGAAGAAGTGGTAGAATTACAAGGAATGTGGGATTTCATCCTCCCATAAGAGGAAGATCAAGAAGTATTCCCAGTTAACACACGAAGTAGAAATCAGCTTGATTCTCCCCAAAATACCCCAAAACCAAAGAGCGCAAACTCTACAACAAAGGATAAAGTCACAACAAAGAAAACAACATCTAAAGCGACTCAAACTAGCCCAGTCCAAACAGATTCACCTACTCCATCTAAAACGCTGATCGTTTCGGATGAAATGGAGTACAATATTATAGAAGACATGAAAAATACTAGGGCCAACATCACTCTGGACGAATTGAGCAAGCTAAAGCATCAACAAAAGATAATGATGAAAGAATTACATGCTGTTCCAGTTGCACCTTTGCCTGCCGCTGTAATTTCTCAAGCTTCTCAGAACATGGGAAGACCTCCAACTAATACGACTAACAAGATTGATCCAAACGACATCACTTTAATTGGAGGTAGATCGAGATCTCATAATTCCCCTTTTCTCCTTACCTATGAAATTTTTAACAAAAATGTACATAATTGTTTAGTGGATTCAGGTGCTTCATCGAATATTTTACCGAAGTCCATATGCACCAAATTAAACGTTCATTCACAGAAATCCGCTGTTCGCATAGTTCAGCTGGATCGATCTCAAGTCGAAGTCATTGGCGAACTAAATCAAGTAACCATAGGGCTGTCATCCAACCCGAAGGTATGTCAAGTTATTGACATTTTAGTTGCTGATATCCCTGAATTTTATGGCTTAATTCTTAACAGGGATTGGTCAGAAAAAATGCATGGATACTTCGCAACTGACTGGTCACACATGTGGTTGCCTTACAATGGTAAGCCAAATCAAATAAAAGTTGAACGAGAATTACATCAGAAGTACATAGTAATGGAATTAGAGGGGGAAAATGAACCAGTAGCATATAATAGTAGCATAATTGGCAATTACTCAGTGGATTCTGTTAGCTCTGCTGCAAAATCCAACATTTGAGGATCAAATGCAGTCCTGATCAGGTTGTTTGCGCGCGGAAGGATGCCCAAAAATGGATACAAAAGCGCTCCAAAAGCCTTATCAGTTCTCTCATAGCTTTCACCGATTGAAAAAATTGCAGGAGGAAAGCCTTTTGGAGGGCGGAAATACACTATCGGGAGGCACAAATACTCTAAAATTATGGAAAATCTAAAAATCACAGGCTTGAGGGTCCAAAATCATGTCAGCCGTTGGATCCGGCCGATCAGCGGTCTAGATCGTGTCGGCATATCGCATCGGAGCAGGCGGGCAGTGGCAGCAACAAAGGAAACCTCACCGATGAGCGATCGCCGATATCGCATCGGCGGGTCACAATGGAGCGCTCACAAAAGAGGCAGGGCCTTTATGTCTCGCGATATGCGATTGCCGACATCTTATCGCCGATATCGCGTCGGCATATCGCATCAGCGTTTACAAAGGGGGCAGTGTCGTATACATGGTTATGTGCGATGCGATAAGCCGATGCGATAGCGCTATAAATTATTTCGATAAATTTTCGGGTCCGCGGCGATATCGCTGTCGGCACTCTTAAAAGGGGCGAAACTTTTATGCAAGGCTTGTATGCGACCAGATGGGTCGGACCCGAAATTATTATAAATGATTCTTTAGAAAATTTTAAGCCCGCGCTAAGGCTATTTTCAATGATGTTGGGCGCATTTTCGTTATATAATGAAATATGGGGAAATATAAAGGAAGCCTTGGGGGGTGCCGATAGCGATGAAGCCCGGACCCGATAGGGTCCGGGAAGCAAAATATTATGTTTTCAAGTCTGCCAAAGGCAAAATTCCAGTACTTTGCAGCATTTTTAATGTATTTTCAAACAAAGGATTGGCCGGCTATCAGGTGCGATTACGACCCGAAAGGCGACCCGATAGAGGAGTGATGCGGGCATTAACTGTTAATGTTTAAAATGTGGCAAAGTGGGCCAGATTTCTCAGTGGCGCGGAGCTGGTCAGAGCAAGCATGGAGTAGTACAGTGCAGAGGGCAACCGCATTTAATTCGCAGCATGGCCGCAGAGAAAGTAGGACACCGCAGAGCCGGTCAAAGCCTTCAATGTTTATGGGCTTCACCCATATTTCACTCCACCGACCCAAAGAGGACCGAAGAGCACCAGAGAGGGAAAAATATATTCAAAACACAGTCAGAATAGTATCAGAAGGCCATTCCTAAATATAAATATGGTTGGTGGCCATTTATGGGCTCCTCCATGCATTGCTTAACAGAGATATCTTGTATTGTAACACTATATATACTCAGAACTCAGATGTAATCGGATGATGAGTGTTTGATGAAGAGAACCCTGTTGTAAGGTTCAACTTCTGGAGACTGTAACTACTTTGTAACCTGCAGCGTCTGGTCTTCATTTCCAGCTAATAGAAGCTTCTTTTGCTGTTTATTGCTCACTTTCCACTTCTCCCTCTTATTCTAGGCTGTGCCTGTTTGCATTTGTTCTATTGCTGTGAATGTTCAGCGTCAGAGGGGCTGTCATCCCACCTCTGCGTTAGGATTTAGCATGTATCATAGAACATGTGGGTGGGTTTCTGTTGTTTAATGCATAGAGAGCTGTCATCCTGTCCATGCATTAGAAACTAGATTTACAGACCTCTTAATTAGTTGCAGCCGGCCATCACAGGGTCCTGTGCATCTGCTGGTGTGGTCAGTGTTCTCCATTATCACCTTATCTTCAAGCTGTGAGTAATAGGTGGTTAAAAGCCTTGTAGTCTGGGGGTGCTCACCCATGTCTGGGGTCAGTCATAGTAGGAGTGGTTATTCGGCTTGAATATGCAGCATTTGTTCCATTCATCCACCATTTATCCAACAACATTTGGTTAAATTTTTAATGTTCCCGAGCATCACTGATATACAACCTAGGTGAGTTTCTTGGGGTGATAACATTAATTGGCGCTGTTGCCGGGGATCGAGAATCGAAGCTCAGCTTCCCTGGGAAAATGACACAGTTTCAAGCTTTGATGACAGACAAGGTTTGAACACAGAATTTGGTTGTAATCATCTGTCTGGCGACTCCACTGGTGGAAGGCCATCCTTTGGCAACTCCACTTAGAAGTTCTGGCTCAGTTTGGGAGGCATACTAGAAGAAATCTGCAGAAGTTTCCAGCTGAACCATTGCTTGACCCTGGAAAAGTTGTTAAATCGAAGAAATCATCAAAGAAAGGGGCATCAGGATCAGGTAAGCCTAAAAAATCTAATTTATCTCTAAAAGATGAGTTTATAGCTGAAGAATCACAGCCTGAAGTTTTAGAGCCTAGCACTGTTAGCAAGGAAATTCTTTTAGAGATCAGTTCAGCCCCTTTTGCAGTCAGTTCTCCTTTGAATCTCAGTCCAAAGAAAGTTTCCCATTCTGTCCAAAACATCCCAATATTCTTCCCATCCATTACATTATCTCCTGCTGATCTAGCTGTTAGTATTCTTCCACATATTCCAAATATGGCAGGACAGCAAGCACCTACCAGGATTGAAAGGATCGTTGCTGCTAGATATGGACCGTTGGTCTTGCCTGTACCTCTAAATGCTATGCCTACAGGAGAATATAAAAAATATATGCCCAAATTTACTGGAACAGAGGGAGTGACAGCGGAAGAACATCTTGAAGCTTTTTATAGTTATGCTGACAATTTAGATATCAGTGAGAATGATGTATGGATGAGAGTTTTTGTCCAGAGCCTTGATGGAGAGGCTAGGAAATGGTTTAGAGAGTTACCCCAGAGATCTATAGCAGATATTGAAGCATTTTTGAAGCAATGGGGAGATAAGAAGGACCTATTATATTATCATACTGAGTTTGGAAACTTGAAAAGAGAAAGGGGTGAATCTTTGCCTGATTTTAATAAAACATTTAATAAGATGTACAGTAAAATACCAGCTGAGGTAAAGCCTACCCCCACCATTGCCAAACTTACATATGCTAATGCTTTTGACCCTGATTTCTGCTTACTGTTGAGAGAAAGAAGATGCCCTACTTTGAATGATATGGAAGAAGCAGCCCTCGAGGTGGAATCAAATATTACAGCAGCAGAGAAATTGAAATGTCAAATTGATAGGAGAAAGCCGAGAGGGGAGGTTTCTTCTTCTTAGGCCCCAACTTCAGAGCCTAAGTTAGACAAAATGACTAAGATGATAGAGTCATTGGCTGCTGAAGTTTCAAGGCTAAAGGTAGAGCAGGCTTCAGGCAAAACAATGCAGCAAAACACATTTGCTCCAAGAAGTCCAAACCCATTCAGAAAAGCAAACGATCAGATACAAATCATGCGAAGAGGTGAGCAAGCCAAAGAAGATCATAAGGTTAAAGCTCCTTTTCAAAATGCAGTAATGGAGGGGGAACAATTTGAAGAAGACGAAGATGAAATTCACTGTATGGAAGATAAAGGTAGCGCTGTATTTTTAACATTGGCTGAATATGAAGAATCATTGCAGCAAGAGCAAGAAAAGCGAGGATGGGACACTGGTGTTGTGCTACAATTAGGTGAACAGCAGCGCAAATATAATCTAAGATCCAATGCAATTAACGCCAAAGAAACAATTGCAGAAGAAGCTGCTGCCCAAGTAGCTCCACAGCATACCAGGCAAAGAAGATCAGCAGCTGATCCAGTCACCCTTAAAGTTCCAGTCCAAGAGGTAAAAGCTACTGATAAGCCTTTTTCTTCTTTTAATGTTGAATCAGAAGTTCATAAATTGAAGGTTGTTGTGCCTCTATCTGAGTTGGTCAAGAGTGAATTGTTCAGAAAACCCATCCTTAAAGCCCTTGAGCTAGAACCTAAACAAGCCTCTATTGACTCTGTCAATTTGCAAGATGATAAGCCTGCTATTGTGCTTAGCCCCATGGTGGAACCTGCTGATAATAATTCCCCATCTTTCTATGTTTCATTAACTATCCGTGATAAAATCCTCCATAACTGTCTGCTAGACACAGGTGCCAGCCACAATCTAATGCCTAAATCAGTCATGGAAGAATTAGGCCTTGATATCACTAGACCCTATCATGATTTGTTCTCGTTTGACTCAAGGAAGGTAAAATGCCTTGGATTGATCAAGGACCTAGCCATTACCTTAACTCAGCTGCCTATGAAGAGTATGATGATGGATATAGTGGTGGCCGATGTCCCTCCGAAGTTTGGTATGCTGTTGTCTAGAGGGTGGATTAAGAGACTAGGAGGGACATTACAGAATGATCTATCTTATGCAACTATCCCAGTGTTTGGAGGAGAAAGCAGGAGACTATATAGAGAAGCACAGCTAGCATATATCATTAGTGATGAGAAGAAGCCCACAAATCATCCCATATATGCAGTGGACACTGATTTTGGAGCATGCATTCTCCAAATAGAAGAATCTTAGAAGGCTGCATTGCAAATCAGGAAACATCCAGATCAGGCCGAGCTTGATATAGAAGAACAGATTTGGGAGATGTTTTTTGATGGAGCTTGCACTAAAGAGACTGCAGGAGCTGGGGTGGTGCTAGTATCCCCACGGCAAGAAAGAGTTGAATTGTCCCTAAAGCTGGTATTTCAGGTGACAAACAACATAGCAGAGTATGAAGCTCTGCTATTGGGCCTTCAGGCAGCCAAAGACAGAGGAATAAAGAAGCTGAAGGTATTTGGAGATGCTGATCTGATAATTCAGCAAGTGAATAAAACATTCCAAGCAAAGCATCCAAGGCTCAGAGCTTATAGAGATGAGGTATGGAGAGTCAAAGACTCCTTTGATTTTTTCTGCATTTCATATATTCCTAGAGCCCAAAATCAGCTTGCCGACCCCCTTGCTGTCTCAGCTAGTCTGTTTACTCCTCCATCTCCTCCCAAACTAGTTTATGAGGTACAAATGAGGTATAGACCCTCTGTGCCTGATAATGTCCACCATTGGAAAGTTTTTGATGATAATGATGAGTTGAATAGGTTTCTTCAAGTCATTGACGAATTCTCTGAAATACAAGTTGACCAAAATAATGATGCTTTGCTAGAAGCTCCCAAGGTCCAGTTTAAAAACAAGATTGGCAAGAACAGCATAGTCCAACTTCCTAGCAACCACATTCCTAAGGGTTTAATTCCTCTTGAACGATTATTTGATCATAATGATGTACCTTACAAAGCTGCCTATAAAGAAGACCAAGCTGCTATGTGTAAGCATAACATAGGAAGCCCAGCCCAGCCCAAATTCATCAATCTGTCCACTAAATTATCTGATGAGCAGAATGCCGAATACTGCAAGTTAATGAGGCAGTTTGCTAATGTGTTTGCTTGGGAGTACAGTGATCTGAAAACATATGACAAAAATGTAATTCAGCATAAAATTCCGCTTGAAAAAGACACTATTCCTTTCAAACAGAAGCTGAGACCAATGAATCCGATGCTCCTTCCTTTGGTGGAGAAAGAGATTAAAAAGTTGTTGGCTGCTAAGATAATAGTGCCTCTCAGATATTCTAAATGGGTGGCAAATCTGGTCGTCGTGAGGAAGAAGAATGGAGAAATCAGATTGTGTGTTGATTTCAGGAATCTAAATAAGTGCTCCAAAAAGGACAATTATCCTCTGCCAAAAATGGAGCATTTGTTGCAGCAAGTCTCAGGTGCCAATGTAATGTCTTTTATAGATGGATTTTCAGGCTTTAATCAAATCGCTATGCATCCAGATGATCAAGAGAAGACATCATTTACCACACCTTGGGGCACATTCATGTATGCTAAAATGCCATTTGGGCTCATGAATGCTGGAGCCACCTTTCAGCGCGCTATGGATATAGCTTTTTTGGGAGAAAAGGATAAATTTGTGCTAATCTACCTTGATGACATAACAGTCTATTCCAGCTGCCATCATGAGCATTTACAACATTTAAGAAAGGTGTTCTTGAAGTGCAGAAGGTTTGGGATTTCACTCAACCCCAAAAAATCCAAATTCGCTTTGGAAGAAGGCAAACTGCTGGGGCATGTAGTGTCGGCTGCAGGTGTTCGAATCGACCCAGAAAGAGTCAAAGCAATTCAGGCCTTGGCTCTTCCTAGATCAAAGAAAGATATATAGTCTTTTCCGGGCAAAATCAACTTTGTAAGGAGGTTCATCCCTAATTTTGCAGAGCTAGTGAAGCACATAACCTCCATGTTGAAAAAGGAAGTAGAGGTAAGATGGACTGATGCAGCAAGGAAATCTTTTGATTCCATTAAAGAGGCTATTATGCAGGCTCCTACTTTAATAAGCCCCAACTATAGCAAGGAGTTTCATCTCTTCTCATTTTCCTCTAAGGACACAATCGCAGCTATTCTGTTGCAGCAAGATGAAGCCAGTCAAGAGCATCCAGTGGCATTTTACAGTAAGAACTTAAGGGATGCTGAGCTAAAGTATGATATCATTGAAAAGCAGGCCTATGCTCTTGTCAAATCTTTGAAAGCTTTCCGAGTATACATCTTGCATTCTAAAATAGTTGCATATGTGCCCTCTGCTGCAATAAAAGATGTATTGACACAGCCTGATGTTGATGGAAAAAGAGCGAAATGGATTGCAAAAATGATAGAATTCAACATAGAGCTGAAGCCCACCAAGCTGGTAAGGGTCAAGGGCTTGCTAAATTGTTGACTCAGGAAAATTGTGGGTCTTTGGACATTGACATCTTGTTCAATGTAGCAGAAAATGGTCAAACAGAGGAGCATGAAACAACCGAAATGAAGAGAGAGTAGTCAGTGCCCAACAACCTAGCCTCATGTAGCTGGTATGCTGCAATAATCAATTTTCTCTTAAGGTTTGAATTCCCTTCAGATTTCTCTCAAAGTCAATCAAGAACTTTAAAACTCAAGGCAACAAAATATTGCATCAATGATGGTTTGCTTTATTGGAGGGATCCATCTGGAGTGCTTTTAAGATGTCTGGACAAAGAGCAGTCAATAGTAGTTATGCAGCAGTTCCATGACATCATGTGTGGAGGACATCATTATTGGAGAACTACGCCCAAAATATTCTCAGAGCCGGATACTATTGGCCCTCTTTATTTTCTGATGCTTTTGCTTTTGTTAAATCTTGTGACAGGTGCCAGAGATTTGAAGGTAAGCAGTAGTTGAAATCCCTGCCCCTAAAGCCAATAATTGCAAAAGGACCTTTTCAGCAGTGGGGTTTGGATTTTATTGGTGAAATCAACCCACATTCCAGTGGCCAGCACAGATGGATATTAGTGGCCACTGATTATTTTACAAAATGGATTGAAGCAATCCCAACAAGGAAGGCTGATCATAATGTGGTCATGAAATTCTTATCAGAAAATATTTTCAGCAGATTTGGTTGTCCTCATAAGATAATAACAGATAACGTAGCAGCATTCAGGGCAAAAGAATTGGTGGAAATGTGTGATTCGATGGGCATTAAACTTGTTCATTCCACATCCTATTACCCCCAAGGGAATGGTTTAGCAGAATCCTCTAATAAAAGTCTGATTAGGATAATTAAGAAGCTGTTAGAGGATAATAAAAAGAATTGGGATGCCAAGCTAAAGTATGCACTTTGGGTGGACAGAGTGACTATCAAGAGATCTACAGGCTGCTCTCCCTTCAAACTGGTATATGGTACCGATGCCATTTTTCCAATTCAACTTACACTCCCAGTGGCAAAGTTACTTCAAGCAGCGCAAGATGAAGAGTATGATATGGCAAATAGAATCACTAATTTAACAGAATTGTATCAGATTCGATAACAGCTGGTTGAAAAAGCTACATCACATCAGCAAAAGGTCAAGGAAGCCTTTGACAAGAAGGCAAAAAGAAACAATTTCCAGGTTGGGGATTTGGTCATGAAATGGGATGTTTTTAAAGAAAAGAAAGGGAATCATGGGAAATTTGATGCTCTCTGGATAGGCCCGTTTGTTATTTCACAGATTCAAGGGAACAATACCTTCATACTAAAAAGTATGGAAGGGGAAAAAGTTTTTGATGGCCCAGTTAATGGGCGGTTTTTGAAAAACTATGTCATTTAAGGTCTCTGGCCTTAAAGCTGTAAATATTTTGCTTTTGTCGGTTGTTAGTATAACAATAATAGACTCCATGCCCAATGGAACACTAGGAATTTTGCTAATATTGATCTGTCATGGGAAAGGCATTAATCTGCAGGTTCTTGAGACCTCACAGGGAGGGTCTCATCCCCAGAAGGAGCCAGTGTTAGCTCTACTGCAAAATCCAACATTTGAGGATCAAATGCAGTCCTGATCAGGTTGTTTGCGCGCGGAAGGATGCCCAAAAATGGATACAAAAGCGCTCCAAAAGCCTTATCAGTTCTCTCATAGCTTTCACCGATTGAAAAAATTGTAGGAGGAAAGCCTTTTGGAGGGCGGAAATACACTATCGGGAGGGACAAATACTCTAAAATTATGGAAAATCTAAAAATCGCAGGCTTGAGGGTCTGAAATCATGTCAGCCGTTGGATCTGGTCGATCAGCGGTCCAGATCGTGTCGGCATATCGCATCGGAGCAGGCGGGTAGTGGCAGCGACAAAGGAGACCTCACCGATGAGCGATCGCCGAAATCGCATCTGCGGGTCACAACGGAGCGCTCACAAAAGAGGCAGGGCCTTTATGTCTCGCGATATGCGATCGCCGACATCTTATCGCCGATATCGCGTCAGCATATCACATCGGCATTTACAAAGGGGGCAGTGTCGTATACATGGTTATGTGCGATGCGATAAGCCGATGCGATAGCGCTATAAATTATTTCGATAAATTTTCGGGTCCGCGGCGATATCGCTGTCGGCACTCTTAAAAGGGGCAGAACTTTTATGCAAGGCTTGTATGCGACCCGATGGGTCGGACCCGAAATTATTATAAATGATTCTTTATAAAATTTCAAGCCCGCGCTAAGGCTGTTTTCAATGATGTTGGGCGCATCTTCGTTATATAATGAAATATGGGGAAATATAAAGGAAGCCTTGGGGGGTGCCGATACCGATGAAGCCCGGACCCGATAGGGTCCGGGAAGCAAAATATATATGTTTTCAAGTCCGCCAAAGGCAAAATTCCAGTACTTTGCAGAATTTTTAATGTATTTTCAAACAGAGGATTGGCCGGCTATTAGGTGCGATTACGACCCGAAAGGCGACCCGATAGAGGAGTGATGCGGGCATTAACTGTTAATGTTTAAAATGTGGCAAAGCGGGCTGGATTTCTCAGTGGCGCGGAGCTGGTCAGAGCAAGCATGGAGTAGTACAGTGCAGCGGGCAGCCGCATTTAATTCGCAGCATGGCCGGGGAGAAAGTAGGACACCGCAGAGCCGGTCAAAGCCTTCAATGTTTATGGGCTTCACCCATATTTCACTCCACCGACCCAAAGAGGACCGAAGAGCACCAGAGAGGGACAAATCTATTCAAAACACAGTCAGAATAGTATCAGAAGGCCATTCCTAAATATAAATATGGTTGGTGGCCATTTATGGGCTCCTCCATGCATTGCTTAACAGAGATATCTTGTATTGTAACACTATATATACTCAGAACTCAGATGTAATCGGATGATGAGTGTTTGATGAAGAGAACCCTGTTGTAAGGTTCAACTTCTAGAGACTGTAACTACTTTGTAACCTGCAGCGTCTGGTCTTCATTTCCAGCTAATACAAGCTTCTTTTGTTGTTTATTGCTCACTTTCCACTTCTCCCTCTTATTCTAGGCTGTGCCTGTTTGCATTTGTTCTATTGCTGTGAATGTTTAGCGTCAGAGGGGCTGTCATCCCACCTCTGCGTTAGGATTTAGCATGTATCATAGAACATGTGGGTGGGTTTCTGTTGTTTAATGCATAGAGAGCTGTCATCCTGTCCATGCATTAGAAACTAGATTTACAGACCTCTTAACTGGTTGCAGCCAGCCATCACAGGGTCCTGTGCATCTGCTGGTGTGGTCAGTGTTCTCCATTATCACCTTATCTTCAAGCTGTGATTAATAGGTGGTTAAAAGCCTTGTAGTCTGGGGGTGCTCACCCATGTCTGGGGTCAGTCATAGTAGGAGTGGTTATTCAGCTTGAATATGCAGCATTTGTTCCATTCATCCACCATTTATCCAACAACATTTGGTTAAATTTTTAATGTTCCCGAGCATCACTGATAGACAACCTAGGTGAGTTTCTTGGGGTGATAACAGATTCTTTTCTTGGCAATTTTAATGCTCATATGTCCCCTTATTTAGAACATTCTGTTTTGTCCCAAGTCGAAAATTTTTCTCAAACGGATAGTTCAAAATGTATCAATTTGTTAGATAGACCTGTAAATAAATCTTTGTTTTGGAAATTATTTTTTGATGGTTCTAAATCTAACGAAGGAGCAGGAGCAGGATGCATGTTAATTAGTCCAGGAGGACATAAAATCATGTTAACAAGCAGGCTCGAATTTGATTGTACCAACAATACAATAGAATATGAGGCTTTAGTCCAAGGGTTGTTCAAAGCAATCGGGCTAGATATAAAGTACCTCCAAGTCTTCGGAGACTCTGAAATTGTATTCAGACAGGTACAGAATACTATACATTGCTTATCAGGTCATTTAAAACGCTATCAATCTTTAGTTCAAGATCTGACTGAGCATTTTATAGCATTCAATATTTTATCAATTCCTAGACTCCAGAATGCAAGCGCTGACCTTTTAGCTAACGTAGCTTCTAAGCTCATTCCTTCAAAAGATTTTAGTCTAGATAGATTCTCAATAGAATTAATCTTTAGACCTTCTATTCCTGACAACATCACAAATTGGAGAATATTCAACGACGATCTCGATATCGTAAATTTCCTTACTTATGAAGGATCCTACTCCAACCAAATAATCGACGAAGATCAACATGATCGACAATTACAACGAGATAGCACTAACAATGCTATACCTAAATCAGTGGTCAAGTTAGAAGACCTGTACGATTTGAAAGATTGGTTTAAAAGGTCTACCAATTCGAAGCTCCAAAGTTCAACTTTGAATTATGAAGTAGTAAACCTAGGAACCGATGCCAAACCCCAAAACATAAATCTAGGCCTTGACCTAGCCCCTAAAGAAAAACTAGCATATATTCGTCTTTTGAGACAATACAGAAATGTTTTTGCTTGGAACTATGATGAACTCAAAACATACGACACTTCTATCATCCAACATACTATTCCAATGTGTAATATCCCTCCCCTTAATAATAAATAATAAAAATAATACATAATACAAAAATAATAATTAATAATATAAAGAATAAATAATAATGAATAGATCACTTAATAATAACTCATAAAAATAATAAATCATAAATGTTAAATAATAGATGATATTAAAAAATAAAATAGTAATAACTATACTAAAGCTCTAAATAAGAATAAATAGAAATAAAAGAAGAAAACTATTAAAAAGAAGAAAATAAAACAAGAAAGCTAAAAATCAAAAGAAAAGTAAAGAGAAAAGTAAAGAAATAAAACAAGAAAGCTAAAAATCAAAAGAAAGTTGCATGTAGAGACATGAAGTGTGTGCATGTGGTTCCCCTTCCAATGTTTGTTCTATTTAATAGATGGTGAGGAAGATGAGAGGCATTTTTCCTACATTCCATCTTTCCGAGATTTTGTCTTTCATTCTCTTGGGAGAATGGTGTTCTAAGACATAGGAGTCACTAGCAGTAGTACATTGATTGAGGGCTCGGGGGTGGCCAGTTGTAACAAATCTTTGCACAATTGAGCCTATGGTTGGGTGGAGAGTCGTCCCCAAAACCTTGTTGCGGTAAGGCTACTTCTACCACAGGTAAGCACTATTCATAGTTGAATTTAGTTTTGTTAATTACATGTTTATTGGGCTAGGTAAGTGCAACTCTCATTTAAATTTAATGTTAAATTAGATATTTATTTTGCACTGTTACATATGGTATCAGAGCTATTTTGAGCTGACTGAAATTAGATTGCCATGCTACCGACTTATGTCTTAGTATACCATTCTCCCAAGAGAATGAAGGATAGAATCTCGGAAAGATGGAATGTAGGAAAAATGCCTCTCATCTTCCTCACCAACTATTAAATAGAACAAACATTGGAAGGGGAACCACATGCACACACTCCATGTGTCTACATGCAACTTTCTTTTGATTTTTAGCTTTCTTGTTTTATTTCTTTACTTTTCTCTTTACTTTTCTTTTGATTTTTAGCTTTCTTGTTTTATTTTCTTCTTTTTCATAGTTTTCTTGTTTTATTTCTATTTATTCTTATTTAGAGCTTTAGTATAGTTATTACTATTTTTATTTTTAATATCATTTCTTATTTACATTTATGATTTATTATTTTTATTATTTATATTAAGTGATTTATTTATTATTATTATTCTTTATATTATTAATTATTGTTTTTGTATTATTTATTATTTTTATTATTTATTATTAAGGGGAGGGATATTACAAGGTGGTGTGGTCACAGAAGTCCAATCCATACATCGTTCCCAACACTTAGATCTGATATATTCATAGTCTAACATTCTTTACGATGTAATCCCCAATGATCCTTGTAACTCCAATGTCTCCTGTATTCAACACCCCGTAGCGCGCACCAATGGGATTATCGTCATAACCTCTGGGGATGCTGTAAAACAACTCAGCGGTCACATTGCGCAAATGTCAGTGGACCCCTCTACCAAATCAACTGCTCTTCCTACCACCGCGATAAACTCTTTGTAGTCTACGTAAGAACCCGGTGGTAAGAACAAGAAGAATAAGAAAAAGACCATTCCTTCTGAGGAGTAGTCAACAAAGCAAAAAAACCAAGAGCAGAAGGTCATTGCGCCTCCTGATGATGGAGAGCATAAACTCGCCAAATTCCCTTGCAAAATCTTTTCTGAAGACCACATGACCTATTGCTACCCGCATCTTCAGGAATGCACATAATACATTGCTAAAAAGGATACTAGTAGGACCCCAG
Organism: Pinus taeda; assembly: GCA_000404065.3. Lineage (NCBI taxonomy): Eukaryota > Viridiplantae > Streptophyta > Pinopsida > Pinales > Pinaceae > Pinus > Pinus taeda. Next base: position 57,316 of record APFE031011963.1, on the reverse strand, counting down.
TTTTCCTTAATAATCCTTTCCCCGCTCAACAACAACAAAACATTATTGCAAACCAACCCCAACCCCCACAATGGGGCAATGATGGTTCATAACATCCTTCAGCTGGTGAAGAATCTTCTACTGTTTACACCTTTGAACTGATAGATCTACAAAAAAGAGCCAAATCCTATGGAGCTCTTGTCACTTATGTAGAGGAACCTTCCTCAAGTCAAAACCCACCACCACCCAACGATTTGCATATCGAACGGCCGGTTGTTGACCTTGTAATTCACCCCCCAAAAGGGGTACTTCGATGCACAATGCACAATACATCTGCATGTGCCACCCAAAACTACAACATTGTAGAAGACTTGGTGCAAGCGTCGATGGCTACGTTGATGCTTGAGGTATTACAAACATGCCCAACACAAAGGAAAGCTTTGTGTTTGGATATCGGTGGTATCAACCCACAGGATTCCATGCTTGCAATTTTCGACATGGAAAAGTGTAAACCTCCCCTTTCCCACCAGCTTGTATTTCAAGTGCAAATTTTTTCGAAAGGTAAAGGTATACAAAGAACTGTCATTGACAAAGGTGCCTCTACCTGCATCATGTCATCTTCATGTTGGCTTGCTCTAGGTTCTCCAACCCTATCCCCACTATCTAATTCCCCTAAATCTTTTGACAACCACACTTTCATCCCAAAAGGTTACCTAGCTAGCTACCCCATCACTTTGTATGGAAAAATGGTAACGGTGGACATAGAAATCATAGATAAAAAACTCGACTATAATCTCTTGCTAGGTCATAGTTGGACGTACGCCATGATGACCATTATATCTACTGTCTTTTGCATCATCCTATTTCCATTGGATGGAAAGGTAGTTATAGTGGACCAGCTATATTTCTACACCCCTGATTATTCCCCATTGCCAAGCGGCTTTGTACCTCTAGTAGGTGGTGTACCTGACTCTTATGTCAGTATTGGTACCAATCTACTAAAGGCTTCTTCCCTTATGGGTTGTTTCCCTCTTCAATCGCCCAAGGTTTCACAGATGGTCAATATTCTTTCATCTATTCCTCATGAACAGACCCAATCCATGGATCCTACCAGCTCCTTCAAACATTGACACATACGGGGAACAAATACTGTTGTCACCACTTGAATTGGCCTACCAATACATTTAATCTGCATCTGCATCTCCGGTCACTTTTGTTACGGCCAATGGTACCACTGCCCCTCCCATAAATGCTCCTTCTTTTGATCCACTCAATCAAGTCCTACCTACGGACGAAGCCATTCGATAAATCACAAGCTTAGAAGAGTGACCTTGGGAGGATTCACACCATTGTGTTTCGATATCTAATTTGGACGCAATGCCTCTTCCAATCCTGTCCCGTGACATACTAGAAATCATTTCCTCACCCTATATGACCATCCAAACTTTGGAGGCGGAAGGAAAGATGAGAAATATTTCGAAGACATTTCTCATCAATATCTCTGTCAAGACAGGCATAATGGAAAACATCCATATTGGAGCAGATTGCAATCTTAAGGAAATTGCAAGATTCACCCACCTTTTTAAGGAATTATGTGGTGTATTCACCTGGTCTTATGAGGAAATTCCTGGCATAGATCCATCTATTGTCGAGCATGAGATAAAGCTTTTCAACAATGCTAAACCTATCCATCAAAGTCTTCAACTGGTCCAACCATGCAAAATGGTAGCCATCAAAAATGAAGTAGAAATATTGTTACATGGTGATTTTGTCTATCATGTTCCTTTAATGGAATGGGTTTCCAATCTGGTTCCTGTCGATAAAAAACAAGGAATCATCCGCATATGTGTTGACTATTGAGACTTGAATGCCGCATGTCCCAAGGATAATTATCTGACACTGTTCATCGATAAAATCATCGATGACTGCACCTGTTGTGAATCATTTCCATTCATGGATGGATTCTCAGATTACAACCAGATTTCTATAAAACCCAAAGACCAACACAAAACTACCTTCATCTACCCATGGGTCATCTTTCCCTATAGCAAACTCTCATTCGGTTTAAAGAATGTTGGAGCAGCCTTTCAAAGATCCATGGACTACACATTTCACGATATCAGGCATATCAATCAAGCTTACTTGGATGACCTTTCAGCCCATTCCAAGAAACGAACACAGCACCTAAACCGCTTAAGAGCAATCTTTCTAAGGTGCCAATTTTACAACATCCACTTGAATCCACATAAATACGTTTTATTTGTCGAGTCTGAATGCTTAATTGGATTCATTGTCTCCAAGTATGGGATTAAGGTTGATCTTGATAAGGTAAATGTAATTACTCAATTGTCTAAACCAAAATCCATTCTATAGCTCCAATGTTTGCAAGGGAAAGCAAGCTTTTTATGACAATTCATCGTAAATTATGTCGAGCTGATGAAAGGCTTTATGCACATACATAAGAAGGGAGTGTTGTATCTGTGGGATGATCAAGGTCAATGATCATTTGATGCCTTGAAAAAGGCGCTTATATCAGCCCCACTCCTTAGCGCTCCTGACTATGGTTGCGATTTTCTTCTATACCTGGGAGCCTCACCATCCTCTCTCAGAATGGTCTTGGTTCAAACTCATGATGATCGGAGTGAACATGTGATCTATTATCTGTCAAAAATTCTGGTTGGTCCTGAGCTCAAATATTCACGTGTGGAAAAACTGTCATTGGTAGTTGTCTTCACTGTCAGCCGACTCCGACACTACATCCTACTACGACAGACTACTTTCATCGCCTTGGAGAATCCCATGAGATATATTTTGTCTTGTTAAGTAATTGGAGGAAAATATTCAAAATGGATCATGATCCCAAACAATTTGACCTGGTTTTCATAGTTGTGAAGGCGAAGAACTCCTTAGTCTTCGTCGAACTTTTGTCGAACCTTCCCATCATCAATCCTAATGAGATAGCCCACGATCCTCTTCTGGATGAGGCTGTCTATCTTATCGACACCACTAACCCTTGGTACAGTGACATTCTTGTCTAACTCCAAGCACAAAGGTTTCACCCCAAACTATCGACGGGCGACCATCATCGAATCCACCACTAAGCGCGACACTATCTGTTGATTAATGATACGTTATATTGTTGTGGTGTGGATATAGTTCTTTGACATTGCTCACTCATGAGGAGGCGGAACATGTTTTAAATGACTGCCATGCTGGGGCATGTGGCGGTCATCTTTCTAGCATATCTACTGCACAGAAAATCTTGCACGCAAGTTATTACTAGCCAACCTTGTTCAAAGATTATGTCAACGCCATCTAGCAATGCCATCCTTTTCAAGTGTTCACCAAGAAAATGCATGCTCCTCCATCCCTACTACACCCGATGATCTCCGTTGGCCCCTTTTCCAAATGGGGGAGAGACTTTGTAACCTGCAATCCTGTTTCCTCTGCTGGACACAACTATATCATAGTAGTTGTGGACTAGTTCATGAAATGGGCTGAAGCCCTTCCCACCTACAGAGCCAATAGAGAAACTGTGGTGCTATTCCTATTCAATCAGGTTATCTGTCATTTTGGTGTACCCCGCATGATCGTTACAGATCATGTATCCCATTTCTATAACTATATGATGTCTAATTTAACATCGCTGCTTGGTTTCTGTCAAGATCAATCATTCTCCTACCACTGCTAAGCTAATGGTGAAGTAGAGGCCGTAAATGGTGTCTTAAAACCCACGATCCATAGATTGGTAGGAAATCATAAAACCAATTAGCACCGAATCGGCACTATGAGCATACCAAACTTCAGTAAAAAACTGCCACAGGCTTTACACCCTTCCAACTCGCTTACAGCCTGGAAGTAGTTTTACCCATTGATTGTTAGATACCTTCCCTGCAAATAGTCGTTGAACTCCTACCCCGCACAACTGCCGAAGAAGAATGCTTACTATACCTTAATAAACTGGAAAAAATCTATCGAGATGCTGAATTGGCACTCGAGGCTCTCAAGCTCCAAGTAAAAATCCAATATGACAAATAGGTCAAGCCTCGTTCTTACCAAGAGGGAGATCTTGTTTTGCTCTATAATAAAAAACATGACCTCTTGGGGGCAGAAACACTTCAACCCTTATGGCTAGGTCCCTATGTCGTCAAGAAAGTCCTCTCAAAAGGGGCATATGAACTTCAGGAGTGGGAAGGACTCCCACTCGTTGAGCCGAGAAATGGGATCTATCTGAAAACATATTATGTGTAGTATTACACTAGGCACATGCTTTGTAATTTTATGTATTCATAAGTTTTGCTTCCCTTTTTGGTGTGATTGGATTTTTTTGATATTTATTGGAGTATTTGTCTCATACATCCTTCTCGCAATGCAGATGTCTTCGTTACCCTTAGCATACATAGGATATGTGAATGGTTCCAGTCGTCACACACTACACATTGAGTTAGCTACTTGGGTCATCTACACAACTGAGTCGAAACTATTTTTTTCTGGAGGAGTCTTTCATGGTACCACCACCAACAATATTGCTAAGTACATGTCTGTAATTTCACTTCTCACAGAAGCATCATCAAGGGACATCTCCAATCTGGTGGTCAGGTTAGACTCCCAGCTAGTTGTTATGCAATTGAAAAATCATTATCACATTCGTAATCCAACCTTGTTACATCATTATTTAAGGGTACGACTCTTGGAATGTCAATTTGAAATAATCACATATGAACACACTCCTAGAGAATTTAATGTGGTTGTTGATTCGTTAGCTAAATATGTATTAGATTGACATATGTCTCATTCACTATAGAAGAATGCATGAAAAGTAAAAATTTACTAAGTTAAAAAAATTACAAAAACATTTAAAAAACATTTACCCCATCAAAATACCAAAATGTCTCAAAATCCATTCTTTTACATCGAAATATTCCAAAACTTGTATGTTTTAAGTACAAAATGGGTACTAAGCCTAGCTACAAACACCCATTGGCTACGCTAAAACCCCTGCTAAAAAGAGCATGTTGCTCCTGAAATGCTAAAACTGCTCTAGCTATCCTCCAAGGAGGAACCAGAAACCGCTCAGGTACACCGACTGTGTGCAACTGCATATGCGTGGGAATCTCCCTCATAGGAAGGCGGGACACCCATGCTTAAGCCCTCCAAGTTCCTTAGAACCTTGCGAAGACTGTTGAAATCACCCTCCCCAGTAGGTAGTTGGCCTCCTCGTCGCATATGGTGGGGTTCGCCTCCTGGTCATAATGGCACCACATCTGTGTTAAGAATAAAGCTTCATGTCAGTACTTATTTCACTTATAAAAACATTACATAAACATTCAAAATCTAAAAAATACTTGAGGTACTTTCAAAAATCATTCTCACCTTGAGGACCCCAGTTGGTCCCGGGTGGCAGTATCAAGTCAGGGTTGTCGATTAAGTCCATTGCCTCATAATAATAGTCATCAATCATCACAATTTGGCCACGAAGCCACTAGAAGAAAACTTCCACAAAGAAATGTCGGATCGGTCCTCCTCCTGTGCGAGGATCGAGTGAGGACCATTGCCCCTGCCTCAGCTCCCTCACATCAAAGGGACCTAAGCTCATCCTTGGGCGCATAACAGGTACCCTCTCAAGAATGAATGAAACTATGAGATTACCATACCCAAAATTGTGTTGGGTATGAGTCTTGCATGCCATTAACTCTGCCTTTAACTAGCCAAGCACTGCTTCACACCAGTTGAACATTTGTTGCTAGACACAGTCAACTGCAAGAAACAATTTAGTGTTTGTTGTAATGTGGGGACTCTTTGACCTTGCCAACCACACAATCAACGATAAAATTTCCCTCATAGACCTGGACCTTATCCTCTCATTGGGGACTCTATTGCTGACTAGTTCGCTCTCAAGGATGCAGTAGGATTACACTAGCTCTAGGCTAGATCGTGGATCTAGCCTACCCCCAGTGAGCTTTCTTGTGCCCCATAATGCGATAGACCAGTTAAAAATTATAAGTCACCACGGTCAACAACCAACTCCTGATCTGCAATCCTAAACACTTGCTCATGTTTATCCTAGCGCTGGATAATCCATCTCAATAAATCCTCCTACCCTTTCATTAGCTCCAACTTTGCATACTTCAGTAAACCATAGTGGCGCAATGCAAGTATGCATGCTGGATCATTTTTCATCAACAATTCCTTGCTATCATGGGCCCGTTCTCTCCATAGACTAGTCATTATGGCCTGAAACCTACGCAAAATAACCCTAAAAATAGTCAAAATGGGGCAAAATAGCTTCGGGAATCCTTGCATGAGGCTTTAAACGGTGCCCTTAAGCTCTAATGCTTCCCCCAGTAGTACACAGGGAGGATTAATGCCCTCCAGTAGGCCGTACAGGGCATTTTACACTCCCTACAGGCCATCTAGGGGGCGTTAGTGTGCAAACATTACTTTAGGGCACCTCAGATCTGCAAAAATCCACCCCTGAAACTGTCAAGAAAGGTTAATAAATGCATAGAGAAAGGTTTTACCCTCTACCTGGGATTAATAGCCCATCGAATGGTCGCCCGAATCTCCTGCAATGGTTCATGGAAAATCTGCTCTTCTTTAGCTCCCAAATGCTCTCACAATTCTCAAATAGTGAAAATGATGAATGTGAAAGATCAAAACACTTCCTTATATTTATTTTTGGAGAAATGATTTTTTGAAAATCATTAAAGAGAAAGTAGTCCATTCCCCATGATTTTTTATCATCCATGAACCCATATGGATAGGAATTGCTGCTTTTTATACTTTTTCCGCTTTTGATGAAAGTAACTTTATGAATGAAAAGCAATAAAAGCTACATGCAATTTTCAAAGAGAAATTTTCTTTTATGGGATATTTTATCTCTCTAAAAACCTAAAGAATCCTTGAGTTTGTCATCGTTGGTCTCATTAAACACATACGATAACAGTCTGAGCACCTCTTTTTCACTCTTTTTCTAGCTCATTAAACTGAAAAAGACCATTAGAGAATTCTTTTTAGGTGCTTTTTTCTTGCTCATAAAACTGAAAAAAAAATCCTAAGTTTTTTCTTTAGGCTCATTAAACATTTATAAAGATGAACCGAGCATTCTTTTAGTTACTTTTCTCACTCATTAAACTGAAAAATCCTGATTTTTTGTCACCGGGCTCATTAAAAATATACGATAGAAATAAGGGCACTTGCTTTTTTGGGACCATTTCTCACTTTTAAATCGAAAAATCCCTAACTTTTTCCCCTTCTTTGGGCTCATTAAATCTACGAAGAAGGAATGAGCAGTTCTTTTGCCTCTTTTTCCTTACTCAATAAACTAAAAAAGATACCTTCAGTTTTCTTCATTTGACTCGTTAAAATTTGATGAAGATATTGAGTTTTTCATCATGTGACTCATTAAAAATTCACGATAGAAAACGAGTTTAGTCAGTCTCCTCAGACGCGTAACAAAATGAGGTCAACATCTATTGAACATAGGTTTCTCTTTATCGAGATTCAATAGATTAACTCACATAAAAGTAACTGATCTAGGTATAATATTAACCTTTTGTCGCACCTGGTTAACACCTATGACAAAGGGACCACCATGGAGTCATTCTTTATGATCTTTTCAGACTCTCTAAATATTAAAAGACCACCAACTTGTCTAGTATGGACTCATTAAATTATACAGACATGGTATAGAGTCGCTCTTTTTACGATCCTTTTTAGACTCTCAAAACACGAAAAGATCGATGAGTTTACCTGTCTGGACTCTTAAACTAATCACGTAGGGCATAAATTCACTGTTTTCACGGTCCTTTTCAGAATCTTAAAATATGAAAAGATTGACGAGTTTACCCGTCTGGACTCACTAAACTAATCAGACGGGGAAAGTAGACAATACAATTGCATTCAGTATTAGAAAGCATGGTTTTGCAGTAGTCATTCCCTTGAACATCGCACTCCCTTAGATAAACCTTCCTTGTGACGACCTCTCAATATTAATCCTGCCATCTTATGAGTTTAGCCTAAATATCCTAATGTTCTTGCATCTCTGTATCCTAACACTCTTTGGTGTTCATGAGTCTAGTGGTGCCTTCTATTGTTTAGGGGTTAACGTTTTGTTTCCTCCATAAACCCATCAAGCATATCCTTTCATCATGCTCTCTGTTGTTTAGACCCAATGCTCAAAGATTCCTAAAAAAAAAATCATTCTTGTCCCATTTCGTGTCGATTGATGTAGGACACATTATTTCTTACCTTTTGACAGGTATCTTCCTATCAAATTCAACACTCTATCTGGGAAGACAACCCAAAAACAGATTCAATGCCTTGGTACTTGCAGACATTAGTGGTGGGTTGCATTGTGTTGTATCAGGGGCTCTCATTATTGGCTCTTGGTTAAGCGATTCTATAGGTGTTTGATGACAACAACATCTTTCACACTTGTTAGATTTTATTGTGCATCTTGGAGACCATCACAATTATTGGTGGCCTTCCTTGTGTTTGTTAACGGTCTCCATTATTGACTAGTAATGAGATGATTTCGTGCATTTTAGACATCAACATATATTCACATGTATCAATCTATGATGTTTAGTGAAGTGGAAATCAAGACCTTCGGTAGAGGTTTGCATCAATTAGCCTTGCTTCCTCTCCCAAGTTGCATATATTGTTTTTTGGAGATAACTCATCAGAATGATCTTATTATGACACCATATCTACATTGTGCTTATCAATGGCCAACATCGTCATATATCTTTTATGAGAACGTCACTCTGACATAGCTACTGAGCATGGGAATGCCCGCCTCAGGACATGATTTTAGTAGTTTTATATATATATGTGTTGTATCAGGTTTCCCATACAACCTGAACATCCAATCCTCTCTCTCTTTTTGTCGAAGAAGGAAAACTACAGTTAGGTAAAGTATTTCAACCACCGTCATAGCCTCTGATCTCACACTTTAGGGGGAATCTCTTATACAACAAAATGACCCCCTCATCAGCTCAGAGGGGAAAGGCATGATAGGTGAAGCAAAGACCAAGATCACATGCCTTATTTCCACAGTAACGTTGGCTATACACTAACAACCTACTTGATAAAGCTTCTGTATAAGCCTAAGGGTGTGTTAGTGACCCTACTAACTCTAGTTGTTAGTTTGGGAACAATTTTAGTGGATCCTAATGAAGTTCTAAAGGTCAAAGGAGCAAATTGACTCATAATTATATAGATATTTGCTCCTAAATTTACTCAATAAAAGAAAGGAAACAACTCAAGTTTGACCTATTTGGGGGATTTCTAATCCTAATGAAGGATGCAAATGGGAAAGAGCTGAAAAGCATGGAAACTTCATTGATTTTATCCTAAGGAACTCATGGAGGAACTTGGAAACCCTAACTCAGTTGCTACATAAGCAAAGCTAGGGCTATGGTGATAGAGGTCAGATCGTTTGAAAGGATAGCTTACTTGATTGTTGAGCATAGTCTCAAATCTAAGCATAAGAAGTTGGTAAGAAAGGGGAAAGAGAGAGAAGCTAGAGGGGTAAGGGAAGGCTGATGCAACATAGGGTTGTAATCACTCTTCTGACATTAATATAGAACTACAGTTGTACTGTCTAATCCATGGCATTGGTACTATCATTCATTCATTTTCTTGCCCAACACCTTTTAGCATGAGTAGCTTAGCTATGTGTAACTATATGTCTTTTATATATTCATGTATTATTTATCAAGGTTGTATGCTGTGATTATGCTTGTCTCTTCTATGTGCAAGACTTTATCTAGAGCCGACTGAGGGGACATCCGCCTAGCTGCATCGCGCTTTCCAATAAATCTACAAAGAGGCTTGATGTAATCCACGTGTTTTTCTTTGATAGTTAGTTAATGTTTATGGACATGCATGTAACTTTGTGGCAGCTGCAGATAATCTTACAGTTTTCCAAAGATCCCAGGAAGAACTTTAAGGGTATCTCCATTCTCCATACACTGTAAATTATATCCTATAGCAAGCATCAAAGATTATCCTTAAGATTCTCCTCATTTACAGCCACTCAAGTTGCATAAATTTAATATTGGTACTCTTATCACTCAGGTTTTCCCAGAAGTTGTAAGAAGGGGAAAGGGGGCTGAGGTAACCACAAACCAATCTTTTAGATACAGTATCTATCCAATATGTATCCAAAGAGGGCTCTCTCTTTAAGTTTTAGCTTTGTTTTTTTAAAGATATTAGGCTAGTTATGAAGTTTAGGAGTTTTGTTTGAGTTTGAGTGGTGAGATTAAATAGCAGAGGGGTAAGACTGAATAGTTTAGGCCATTGGGCTAATGGAGTCAAAGAAGATGGCTTAACTGGATCAAGTTTCTTAACAAAGGATGGTTTTACAGAGCAAGATAGTCAAACAAGGAACAAATAAAGGTTTGGAATAAATGGAATGGTTTCAAAATGGGTGAAGAGCAGTTAAGAATCCTTCACCCTATTTGAAAAAGGGGAACTTGAATTGATTACTTATAAAGAGTAGTTAAGTATTCTTTAATCAATAACCAAAGTGAACGAACTAGAAAACAAGAGCAATTAAGGTTTCACTGTTTATTCTAATTCAGAAGAAAACATAGAGAATAATAACTTTTGAAAATAGAGTGCAATCAAGCATTTTCCGATTTACTCTTTTTCGTTTACCATTCAAATATGAAACATAGATGATATAAGAAACAAGTAAAACTTTAAAACACAAGGTATAATGGACTTATTGATCTGGTGTTTGATTCAAGAAATCTGTGAAAAGTCCTTTGCTTCAATTATTTATCTAGCAAGCCATATGAAAAGCTAATCCAACTAGCACTTTATTCCAAAAAACCAATATTACAGCAATGTATATGAATCCACCCAAAATACTTCAAACGAAGAAGTATTTATACTAATTACAAACTGAAATATCTTGAAAAAATATCAAGGTTAATTTCACAAATATCTCCAACTTCTTACATTAATAGAACTTAAATAAAGGACATTCAAAACTAATGAATCTATTTGTCATTATTTCTATGGATTAATGGTGACAAACAAGAGAAAGTCAAATTTGATAGCAACTCTTAGTTGATGATGAGGCATCCCAGTCACTAAGTACATCCTTTCTTTATGCATTCTGCCCCAGAAATTCTGCAAACCTAGGGTCCAATGATACTATTGTGTATCTCAATCCGTGATAGATATGTAAACAGGGAAAGCGGTTTGTGTAAATAAGAATGTTTTGGAAATAAACCTCTCTCCTTTTCCCAAATTTCATCTCCACTTGTTCACAATATTCTTTGCAAAACAATGTCAAAAACAGGATTTTGCACAAACTAAAAAGTAGGCTATGAAGACATGCAGTTATCTCCCTCTTGGTAATGCTTGTGTAAAAAGTGAGATAAATTTTTGTAGTTTGGCTTGTTAGGAACAAAAACCTCTTCCAGTTTCTTGAAATACTTCTTGGATTAGCTACAATAGTTTCTAAAAAACTATGATTTAAACAGGAAATTTCTAAAGAATGTACCATTTTTGCTCTAATTTCATCTTTTAACCTTAAACTTCTTTTCACTATTTTTCACTTTTACTTTGGATAAACTTCATTCTGGCTTGTGAAAGTGTTTTCATATTTTTTTAACTCTCAATATCTTCATGTTTACATTTACTGTTTACTGTTTACTTTTTACTTTTACTGATCTATTTTTCATCTGTCTTCACTTTGCCATGAATTTGTATGTTCTATTTTGTAACTATCTTTCTTGTTGTTTATCATCATGCTAGTTGATTTACTTGACTTGGTCTTCAATCTGATACTCTTTAACCTTGATACACTTTGACTGTTCTTTACTTTGTCCTTTTACCTTCCATCTCTATTTGAATAGACCTGATAATAATATTGGAGTAAACAGGTCTGATGACTAGCATTAAGACTACTTATCAAAGGATGTGGTCTTCTGATCATCTGCAAAACAAAACAAACTATTAAGAAATCATTGGTTTGCATGGGAGGTCGAAAAGGTTTCATTTGAGCTGGAGATGTCTGTGGAGTGAGTCGAGAGTTCCTTTTGGGAGGTAAGCCAAGCTTGAATCAGCTAACAAAGGCTTCAGGTGGTGCAGATGGGTTACATAAGTTTACATAGTAGAATGGGTGAAGGACAAGAAAACTTGGGTTCTTAGGGTTTGAATTTTAACGGGAAAACTTTCAAAATATGGTGCAAATTGAATAATAGATGGTTTGTCACGTAGTAGGTAGGCGATAAGCGGGATCTATCACATCGCTTTTGGGGATGGGCGGTAATGAGCCGAGAGCCAGCGATTCCATAGAAAATGCAATGCATGACAAGGTACTATGCACAAAACCACCTTGTGATCGCGCATTAACATGCGGTCACCAAGGGTCGTGTGATATCGTTAATGGTCATTGGATGATGGAGGCATGATCGAACGATTGACGGGAGGCATGATGTGCCGGCGAGATTAGGCTATTAACTAGTTATGGGTTAACTAATTAATCTTATTAAACGAGTTTATGGCTATAATTAACCAAAGGGGCAGAATATATAGTAATTTGGGGATTTTTTCTATATTTAATAATACAGGAAAGGGTGAACTTCTAATCGGGAATTATATAATATGAGTTAGAAATTAATATGAAAAAATGTAATAAAAAAGCGCTAAGTAAAACATTAGAGTACACATTTAACTTAGGCTTAAGTGGAAAAGGGTTTTTATGGGGTATTATGTAATTTTCCTAAGTAAAATAGGATTTTACTTAGGAAAAAACTTATGAAAGTGAATGAATGGTTTATGAATAGTTCTAAGTACTTAGGCTTTTTAAATTATTGGAACAAGGGTTCGATCCTTCCAGAAGTTAGAGAAATGCTCTGAGCCCCTCCAATTTAGCGAATACGTTAGTACTTAGGGAAAATTAGTGAATAATTAGGGAAAATAAGAAGGGGAGTTAATTATGCTTACTTTGCTTTGCTTGAAATGCTTTCAATGTACTGTATGCCTTGGCCTTGTGATGAAAGTGAAAAAATAACACATTTAGAGACATTATTCATCACATGTGATTCTGCAACATCAACTACCTACCCTACCTACTTTAACCTAGCTTTTTTCTTCTTTATTAGGGTGCACTTAGACTGGTAAACCCTTATCAACTCTTCTTTTCTTTTACATGTGGATATCTATCTAATTCTACACTTATTACATCCAAGGGCTTAGGTTATATTGTTGAGCTCCTTTTATTCACTCTACCTATCTACTTATCTGCCAAGTTTAAACAGTTTGGTCATATTTTATTCTCTATCTCTAAAACATGAAATTCAAATATGAACTAGCCAAGCTTAAGTTGTTTGACTATTCATCCATTGTGGCATAAATTACAAGCTGCACACAATTGTTTATCACATATGAGTAAAAAGTAGTGGCATTTAAACTTGCACACTTTCCATGGTCTTTCTTCTGGTGGGGTTCATTTTCTTTCACTTTTTTGACCATCTTATTCTTTTTACCCTTTGATTTTTTTTTTAGGGTATACCCTCTTTACATTTTTTTAATTTTTTGATTTCTTGACAATATGGAAAACCTTTGCAACAAGAAAAGGTATGAACATATTATATAGCTCATCAAGTCAATCATGATATATGACACCTATTGGTATAGGAGCATAACACTGGCTCCACTTGGGGATGGATTTTCCTGGTGGGAAGTCAAGAACCGCAGATCAGATGGCCTTCGAATGATTTTGATTGAACTATGGAATCTTCTTCTGATGTTGCTTTATTTGTATGTATGACAGTAATGTTTCTGGAACTTAGGGCCTTCTCTTCGGGCTTCAACTTCACAATCTTACCATCCAATCAACACCAAACCTTTATTCTTCCTTCTTGAATCCCACTTGAGCACCTTGTAACTTAGGTAGGAATCTTCAGTCTTGGTCTTTGTATTAAAAATATTTTTAACCTTTTCCTGCACAACTTGAGATATGACCTTAAACTAAAAGGTGCTGCAACCTTCAAACCAAATTAGTAACTCATCAAGATCTTAGGGCCTTTTGATTGGATTCAAATCTTTAAGGATTTATTTCATAATCTACTAAAAACTAAATTAAATCAAACTAAAATCCTACCTACTTACTCTAATTAGCTATCTGGCTACTAGTTAGCTAAAATGAAACAACCAATGCAACCACTCAAGCATCATATACATTGGCGACCTTTGTTGCTTATGCTTGTTCGTGTTTAAAATTGAGATCTTGCAATCAAATATAGCTTTGTTAACCTTTGAGAAGATAAGGAAATTCTTGGTCTCCTTTGTTGGATCTAGAAATTGTACAAAAGGATCTTGTAACATATATAAACTATTCTTGAAATAATTCAAAGAATTGCACATCTATTGTATATGGCCTACATGCCATGAAATTGAAATATCACTTTTATCTTTATCACCCTGGATGTTTTCAACTACACTTTGTGATGATATTTCTACAGATTGTAATGTCTGTCTGGTGAAACCATTATTATCTTGATTTTGACTCTCATAGCCTGTTAATGGAGAAAAATTATGATTGCTTTCATCATCCAACCTATCAGCTATTGGATCATAAAGAAATTGGAAGGATTTCTTCAACTTATTACATATAGGTTCAAATGGAATTTCATAGATTTCTACAAGTTGCTCCTCCTTTTCTTTAAAAATTTTATACCACATTTCCTTTAAAAATTGAAATGATTCAAAACAAAGAGGCAGGGAATCATCTTGGATCATTTGATCATATGTTCTAGCTTTCAAGTCTTCTTCTGCAACCTAACATTCAATGGCATTTTGGGGCTGCAAATCTAGATATGAGAAGTCTTGAATAAAGATTTTATTTCCCTCTAGATAGTTAATATCAAGACTTTTTGACGTTTGATTTCTAATTGCATGATAGTTATCTCTGATAAATTGAAATGAATCAAAACAAAATGGTAAAGTTCCTTCACTGATTTCAAAATTTTCTGCACTTTCCTCCTCATTCTCATAGCTGAAATGAACAAGCTGATCACTATTTTCAAGTTATTGAACCTGAACTTCCTTATTCCCAAAATTAGCTTTTGATTCCTCTGCAAGGTTAATTTGGATTTGAGAAACATAATCATCATCATACTGATCATATTTGGGTGAATCATCAAAAGAATTAATGTCATTAAATATACATATTAGCTTAGGAGATTGCTCCTCCACATATTGCTCAATGAATCTATCTTTTGGTCTATGGTAGATTGAGTTGGTAGCAATTTGTTCATGAATATCAACATTTTCCTTTTGTGAAATAGATGTATCATGGTTATTTTAAACAAAACATTCAACTTTCATTGTGATCTTATGAATCATTTGCTTTGTTTTCTTTATCAAAATGTCAAGTTTTTCCTCTTTTTCTACTTTCAATTTTTCTCTTCTAATTTCCAAATTACTTTCAATTTTTCTCTTCTAATTTCCAAATTAAATTCTACATCTACTGCCATGTTCTGCATCTGTTCCATTGTTGAGGGGTTTCTTTCTCTTAGATGAAATTCTATCTCTTAATCAAATGCTCGTGGGTAATGCAAAAGAGCTGAATCAAGGGGAGGTCTTATATTTAATGGTATTGAATAATAGGCTTGATTAAATCTGTCTGAAAATTGTTGTATTGTTTCAACTAGATGTATTTTTAACTGATTATATTCTTCTATGATTATGAGAAAATTGACTTTGATTATCCATCTATCAAGGAAGAGTTTGAGAAACTACTCGAGATTTGAGATGCTTGCCTCAGGCAGGGTTTTGAACCAACTCTTGACTTTGTCTTGCAAAGAAAGAGCAAGAAGACTAATACTAACATCCTCTTCATCTACTTCAAATAAGTTAAGATAATCTTCAAAAGCTTGAATATGCTTTTGGGCAGTGATACCATTCTCTCTGTCAAACCTAGGGAGATACTTGGGATAATCGTTAGGGAAAGCGTGGAGTGTAGGAGGTAAAATGAGTGGTTTATATCTATCAGGAACTTTATGAGGTACTGGAATATGTATAGGGATTGTATGATTAGTCTTTTTTTTATTCTCCTTAATTGGAAAATGATCTTCATAACAATTAGAAGAATGCTCCTCAAATGTGTAAGGATATTTTATATCTACATTTTTCAAAAGAAAATAATAAAAATTTAATCTAAAATCATCTCTAAAATGCAATATACATTGAAAAATATTATCAATGAGAAAGAACATAATGTCTTGGATAACAATCCATGCTAAAAGCATGATCTTTTCACAAAGTTCTTTCAGGTTCATTTCTCCAGTAGTGTCTTGATTGTGAAATTGATTTGGAGTCACCAGGTGGATGATTTTAACATTTGTGTGTCTGATCCCTGTCCACCATCATAGATCAGATCTAAACCTGTAATTCTGAAGAAAAAGTTAGTTCTCCAGGAAGCCAAATTTTGAGTATTTTATGATTATTTTGCTTTTTTATGAATTTTCAAAACAACTTCTATGATTTCTTTAAGAGGCTTTAGACATGAGATTTAAACTTTCTTAAAGACTTATTTGACATGAGGAACTGTTCCATGTTTATTTCATAAAATAAACCGAAGATAGACTAAAGCAACATTCATCTACTTATGCACTTGCAAAGCAAGAGCAATTCGAAGGCTACCTCGCTAACTTTAGGCTCCATCTGTAGTTTATAAAGTAAATAATAGTAACAAACAAACTATTCGTTCCCCAGTGGAGTCGCTACTATGTTATCATTCAATTTTTCCCAGAAGTTGTAAGAAGGGGAAAGGGGGCTAAGGTAACCACAAACCAATCTTTTAGATATAGTATCTAGCCAATGTATATCCAGAGAGGGCTCTCTCTTTATGTCTTAGCTTTGTTTTTTTAAAGATATTAGGCTAGTTGTGAATTTTAGGAGTTTTGTTTGAGTTTGGGTGGTGAGATTAAATAACAAAGGGGTAATACTGAATAGTTTAGGCCATTGGGCTAATGGATTCAAAGAAGATGGCTTAACTGGATTAAGTTTCTTAACAAAGGATGGTTTTATAGAGCAAGATAGTCAAACAGGGAACAACTAAAGGTTTGGAATAAATGGAATGGTTTCAAAATGGGTGAAGAGAAGTTAAGAATCCTTCACCCTATTTTAGAAATGGGAACTTGAATTGATTACTAATAAAGAGCATTTAAGTATTCTTTAATCAATAACCAAAGTGAACGAACTAGAAGGTAGGAGTAATCAAGGTTTCATTGTTTATTCTAATTCAGAAGAAAACATAGAGAATAATAACTTTTGAAAACAGAGTGCAATCAAGCATTTTCTGAATTACTCTTTTTTGTTTACCATTCAGATATGAAACAAGATGATATAAGAAACAAGTAAAACTTTAAAACAAAAGGTATAGTGGACATATTGATCCAATGTTTGATATAAGAAATCTGTGAAAAGTCCTTTGCCTAAATTCTTTATCTAGCAAGCCATACGAAAATTTGATCCAACTAGCACTTTATTACAAAAAACCAATATTACAACAGTGCATATGAATCCACCCAAAATACTTCAATTGAAGAAGTATTTATACTAATTGCAAACTGAAATATCTTGAAAAAATATCAATATTAGTTTCACAAATATCTCCAACTGTTTACATTAATAGAACTTAAATAAAGGACATTCAAAACTAATGAATCTATTTAGCACTATTTCTATAGATTAATGGTGACAAACAAGAGAAATTCAAATTTGATAGCAACTCTTAGTTGATGATGAGGCATCTTAGTCACTAACTGCATCCTTTCTTTGTGCGTTCTGCCCCAAAAATGTTGCAAACTTAGGGTCCAATGATACAGTTGTATATCTCGATCCATGATAGATATGTAAAAAGTGAAAGACATTTTTTAGATAAGAATGTCTTTGAAATAAAACTCTCTCAATTTCCCAAATTTCATCTCCAACAGTTCACAATATTCTCTACAAAAAGATGTCAAAAACAAGATTTTGCACAAACTGAAAAATAGGCTGTGAAGACATGCACTTATCTCCCTCTTGGTAACACCTGTGTAAAAGGTGAGATAGGTTTGTGTAGCATGGCTTGTTAGGAACAAAAAATTAAACCAGTTTCTTGAAATAATTCTTGGATTAGCCACAATTGTTTCTGCAAAACTATGATTTAAACAGGAAATTTCTAAAGAATGTACCATTTTTGCTCTGATTTCATCTTTTAACCTTAAACTTCTTTTGACTATTTTTCACTTTTACTTTGGCTAAACTTCATTGTAGCTGGTGAAAGTGTTTTCATATTTGTTTAATTCTCAATGTCTTCATGTTCACTTTTACTATTTACTATTTACTTTTTACTTTTACTGCTCTGTTTTTCATTTGTCTTCACTCTGCCATGACTTTGTATGTTCTATTTTCTAACTGTCTTCCCTGATGTTTATCATCATGCTAGTTGATTTATCTGACTTGGTCTTCAATCTGATACTCTTTAACCCTGATACACTTTAACTGTTCTTTACTTTGTCCTTTTACCTTCCATCTCTATTTGAAAAGACTTGATAATAATCTTGGAATAAACAAGTCTTATGACTAGTATTAAGACTATTTATCCAAGGTTGTGGTCTTTTGATCATCTGTAAAACAAAACAAACTGTTAAGAAAGCATTGGTTTGCACAGGAGGTTGAAAAGGTTTCATTTGAGCTTGAGATGTCTGTGGAGTGAGTCTAGAGTGCTTTTTGGGAGGTAAACCAGGCTTGAATCAGCTAACAGAGGCTTCAGGTGGTGCAGATGGGTTACATAAGTTTACATAGTATAATGGGCGAAGGACAAGAAAACCTGGGTTTGTGGGGTTTGAATTTTAACAGGAAAACTTTCGAAATATGGCGCGAATTGGACAGTAGATGGTTTGTCACGTAGCAGGTAGGCGGTAAGCAGGATCTATCACACCGCTTTTGGGGATGGATGGTAATGAGCTGAGAGCCAACGATTCCATAGAAAATACGATGTGTGGCAAGCTACTGTGCACAAAACCGCTTTGTGATTGCGCATTAACGCACGGTTACTAAGGGTCGTGCAATATCGTTAATGGTTGTTGGATGATGGAGGCATGATCGAATGGTTGAGAGGAGACACGATGCGGCAAGGAGATTAGGCTATTAACTACTTACGGGTTAACTAGTTAATCTTATTAAATGGGTTTATGGCTATAATTAACCAAAGGTGCGGAATATATAGTAATTTGGGGATTTTTTCTATATTTAATAATACGGGATAGGGTGAACTTCTAATTAGGAATTATATAATATGAGTTGGAAATTAATATGAAAAAATGTAATGAAAAAGCGCTAAGTAAAACATTAGAGTACACATTTAACTTAGGCTTAAGTGGAAAAGGTTTTTTATGGGGTATTATGTAATTTTCCTAAGTAAAATAGGATTTTACTTAGGAAAACACTTATGAAAGTGAATGAATTGTTTATGAATAGTTTTAAGTACTTAGGCTTTTTAAATTATTGGCCCGAGGGTTTGGTCCCTCTAGAAGTCAGAGAAATGCTCTGAGCCCTCCAATTTAGCAAATACCTTAGTACTTAGGGGAAATTAGTGAATGGTTAGGGAAGATGAGAAGGGGAGTTAATTATGCTGACTTTGCTTTGCTTGAAATGATTTCAATGTACTGTATGCCTTGGCCTTGTGATGAAAGTAAAAGATTAACACATTTAGAGACATTATTCATCACATGTGATTCTGCAACATCAACTACCTACCCTACCTACTTTAACCTAGCATTTTTTCTTCTTTATTAGGGCGCACTTAGACTGGAAAACCCTTATCAAATCTTCTTTTCTTTTACATGTAGATATCTATCTAAGTCTACACTTATTACATCCAGGGGCTCAGGTTAAACTGTTGAGCTCCTTTTATTCACTCTACCTATCTACTTATCTGCCAAGTCTAAATAGTTTGGTCAGATTTTATTCTCTAACTCTAAAACATGAAATTCAAATATGAACTAGCCAAGCTTAAGTTGTTTGACTTTTCATCAATTGTGGCATAAATTACAAGTTGCACACAATTGTTTATTGCATAAGAGTAAAAAATAGTGGCATTTAAACTTGCACACTTTCCTTGGTCTTTCTTTTGGTGGGGTTCATTTTCTTTCACTTTTTTGACCATCTTATTCTTTTTACCCTTTTATTTTCCTTTGAGGGTATACCCTCTTTACATTTTTTAAATTTTTTGATTTTTTGACAATATGGAAAACCTTTGCAACAAGGAAAGGTATGAAAATATTACATAGCTCATCAAGTCAATCATGATATATGACACCTATTTGTATAGGAGCGTGACAGGTACTAATGAGAAACTTAAACTGACATCCATAGGATATTATTGGGATGAGAAAACAACTAAGGAGATATTTTATTTGCTCAATGACTAGTAATACTTATTTCTTACATCTATTTTAGAGATGAAATATTTCAAAGCATATTTAGGTGAAATTAAAATGGTTTTGAAGCCAGATGTATGACCAATTAAGCATCATCCATATCAACTAAACCCTAGAGTTAAGGATAAATTTAAGAAGGAGATTGACAAAATGCTAGCATCAAGGATTATTATTCCTTTAAATTAATTTGAGTGTATAAGTCTTATAGTTATCTAGGACAAGAAGGATTCTAATGGTATCATGTTTTGTGTGGAGTACAATAGTTGGAATAATGCATGTGTTAATGACCCCTTCCCTACTCCCTTTAGTGATGAGGTTTTGGAAAATCTTGTAGGACAAGAGGATTAGTCTCTTACATATATCATTTTAGGCTATCGTTAGGTTCATACTATGGAAGAAAATAAGAAGAAGACCACTTTTAATATAGAACATGGATCCTATGCATACCATGTAATGCCATTTGGACTAAAACAAGCTCCTACAATTTTCTCTAGGATTGTCATTACAACTTTTTGATAATACATCCATAATTTTCTGGAGTATATATAGGTGATCGGACTATTTATAGTATTTTTAAGAAGCACACACATTTACTCAGAGTAATTCTTTATCAATGTAGATGATTGCAAAATTTCATTAATTTAAATAAGTGTATCTTCTGTTGCCATTTGGGAATTTGTTGGGAGATGTTGTCTATGAAGTTGGTCTATTAGTTGATCCAGCTAAAGTTTTTGTAATTATTAGCATGAAATCTCTAATAAGCATTAAATGGCTTAGATATACTCTAGGGGATATAAGTTATTACCGCAGGTTCATACACAACTATGGTTATATCACTCCTCCACTTCAGAAACTTCTAAGAAATATGAATATTTTTTTATGGACTCCTTAGTGTGATGTTGCATTTGAAACATTGAAAGAAAAATTAGCATGTGGTCATATTGTAGTTTACCCTAATTGAATTAATAAGTTACATGTTCATATTAATGCTTCCAAAACTACTCTTGGTGTTTTTCTTGTGCAACCAGAAAATGGGAACCTGGACCATCTGATATTTTTTTCTAGTAGGAAGTTATTTGTTGCAACACATAATTATACTATAACTAACTGAGAGGCTTTGGTGATGGTTTATTCTCTGCAGAATTTCTACGATTACTTTTTAGGAGGTCATTTCATGTTTCCTACAGAATATTCAACTTTTAATTATCTGGTCAATAAGCCTATTTTGGAGGGAAGAATTTGCTGCTAGATTTTTCTATTTCAATAATTCTATTTTAGGTTCATTTTTAAACCTAGGTGATCTAATGTGGGACTTGATCATCTTTCTCAACTGGAGTTCGGAGAATCAAGAGGTTTTATTGACGACCAAATTTCAGATGTTGATTTATTCTAAGTTGAAGTTGTTCCAAATTACTTAGATGATATTGCGCTCTTTTTTACTATTGGTACATTCCCTACAGACTATTCTCCAACACAAAAGTAACATCTTTAGTTTGAGTAACTGGTTATCAGCTTATTGTAGGTGAGTTATAAAAATTGTCTCTTAACATTAATCTCCATAGATGTGTCTTCAATCATGAAAGGTATGATATTCTATGGGAGGACCATAGTGGAGTTGCGGGAGGTCATGCTAGAGGAAAAACTACTTCTCATAAGATACTACAAGAAGGATTGTGGTGGCCAACTTTGTTCAAGGATGCGAAAGAATTTTATAAAACCTATGATGTTTTTCAGAGGGTCAAGAAACCTTCTCATCGAGATGACCTTCCACTACATCTAGTTCGAGAATTACAAGCTTTTAAGAAGAAGGTTGTTGACTTCATTGGATCTATCAACCCTCCTACATGAAATTCACAAGCAAGATACATTATTACTTCAACTAACTATCTCATGAGATGGGTGAAGGCTTCTCTATTGAGAGACTATACCACCAGTACTGCAACTCATTTCATCTTTGAAAATATCATTACATGGTTTGGCTACCCATGTAGTCCAAATAGCGATCAATGAGCCCATCTAATTAACGATAGTATTAAAAATTGGACTTAGGAGTTTCTTATTTAACACCATAAGAGAAACCCATACCATCCACAATCAATGGTACAGTGGAATCATTTAACATAATTCTAGAGATAGGTCTCACTAAAATATGTTCACCAAATAGATATGATTGGGATGATAAAGTTTCTACAACACTTTGGGCCTACATGACTAGCACTAACAGGTTACACAAGTACACTCCATTCTAGTTTGTATATGGAAAAAAATTTGTAGTCCATACATAGTTTATTATTCCTAATTTATACATCACACAAGCCACCAAGATTATGATGATTATTTAGTTGTGTAATGGTTCCAGGAGTTATGGGAATTAGATGAACAAATATTTCTAACATATTTTTATAAAAGTGTGGAAAAGCATAGGCATATGACATGTCATAATCAGCACATCAAGAGGATATATTTCATTGTTGGGGATCAAATTATTATATATGAAAACAGGTACTTGAAACGATTACTAAAACTCTGAATGCATTGGTTGGCACCATTTATAGTTGTGGAAATCAAAGATTCAAGAACTATCAGAATTGTACAAGAGCTATAAAACTCAAAATTTTCATGAACCATCCTCATTTCTCATTCACGTCAAGAAGAATTTTAGCTCTGAAGGATTCTGAGGCTCCAAGAAGGTTGCAAACAAT
Organism: Pinus taeda; assembly: GCA_000404065.3. Taxonomy (NCBI): domain Eukaryota; kingdom Viridiplantae; phylum Streptophyta; class Pinopsida; order Pinales; family Pinaceae; genus Pinus; species Pinus taeda. The sequence continues at coordinate 34,179 of APFE031011963.1, read as the reverse complement.
TCAAGGGAGGTGTTTGAAGCTCAGGTGAAAGAGGGCGCTTCAAATCTATTGCGCAATTGGGAATCAAACATCTAGGAGGTCTAAAATCATTGGAGAGCCCACTTCAAGATTTATACACCATCACATATACATTTCAATCCTAACTATTTGATGAATTTTTATAGAGGAGGTGTGAAACCATACAAAGAATGAAGGGCTACCTAGACTTGCTACGAATTTGCTGTAAAACTCACTGTTTTTGTTATCATTTTCAAAAGCATTTTATGACCAATTGAAAACTAATTTGAAAAAACAGAAATATCATCTTTCCAAGAATTATCTAAAGAAAAAAAGCCTCTTTCATTTTTGTCATAGGTATTATGGTTTGTAATATATACAACGCTCTCGGATGCCTATGTTTCAAAAACTAAAATTCTATATTTTCCTCCTATTTTAGCCATTGATTTTTAGTACACGTTTCTAACAGATGGAAGAGAATTTTTCAAAATAAAAGAGGTTTGTGTCAATAATGGGACAAATAACAAAAAAATATCTTATTTTGTGTACAAGTGTCACATTTTGGGAATTACAAATGTCACTTGGAGACCTAATTTCCACAATTTATTGTTGACACAATTTTGAAAACCTAGATCCTATCAATCATGTATTTGATTGATAGCATAAGACAAAGAGATAGCCCTCTCCAAGGCTATGGCGGTTGGACCTTAGCCTAGAATATGTTTGTGGTTACCTTTGAGAGTTCTCTTCTCGACCTAGGGAAATTTACAAAGTGCTAACATATTGGTGCCATTGCCAGGGTGCAAAGGGTCACATTTTCCCCAGGTGTGAATGACAAGGATCAAATATAATTTATGTTGGTGAAAAAAAGTTGGAAATCAGAAGGCTATACCTTTGAATTGGTGACTCCAACCAAGAAGAAGCCATATTTTCAAGCTCTAATGGTGTCTCCATGGTTTCAAGATGAATTCTCAATCCAAAAGGTATGCTCCCATGAATTGAGATTATATTTCAGGCTCCCCGAATCACATGCCTTGCATAGATTGGCAAACTTATCTACCAATATTCAAATATGAGGATGGATATGATGCTTTCCTACATCTAGTTCAATTTCACATACATGTACGCAAGATGAGGATTCAACTTCCTGAACAATGTCTCATGAAGATGCTCATGGCTACTGTGGAAGGAAAAGCGAGATCCAGGTACGAAGGTTTTCTACTTTGTAACTTGTATTGACTTAAGGAGTTTCATTTAGTATTTTTTGAGAAATACAAAGAACCTTATCCTTTTTTCTCATTGGTTGAGAATTTCTGTGACCATGTTGAGAATTTCATTCAAAATTTGGAAACTTTTTATGGCGATGAAGAGTTCACAGATGAAGAAATCGTGGAGTCTTTGTGTGAGAATCCTTTCTATTACCAAGAAGAAATCAAGGCTTCTCTCTTGGATGCAAATTGAACTGAGCGGGATCTCAATAATGAAAGTCATGTTCCATCCTCTATGTTTGATGATAATTTGCATTTATTTTTCCATTTTTTCACGATCAAGAGTATGAGAATCCTTTTCAACATCAAGAGGAAATGGTAGAGGATAGTTTCTATAATGTTTAGGTGGAGGAAAAATTTTTTCCAAAGGATGTAAACAAAGTATATCAAAATATTGATGAAGACAATCATAGTTCATCCACTCATAATGTGCAATAGGTTTTTCCTTTTGAGCTTGATGAACATATTCTATGGTTTTAAAATAACCAAGAAAGGGATAAAGATAGTATGTGAATTTAATATTCATGCCATTCTTTGTCTCAATTTATAGCCCATGAAGAAAATCATGGAAAGTAGATATATGAAATTGCACTCGTAAAGATTTTAGGCAATGAAATCATTCACTGTGATAGCTACCTAGAATTGAAGGAGCTGTTTTAGCCCCTGTGGATGTGGACATTTCTATTGTTGATAATGTGGCTACCTCAATTGAGTATTTTCATGAACATGCTATTATTTTCCCTGATGTAAATGATAAGCCTAATAAATAATTTGTTTTATTTAATTTTCATGAAGATGACAATGTAGAACAACTAGCTGCTAAAAACGAAGGGATTGGTTTTCTTTTTGTTGACTTTCAAGACAAGGAAATGATTCAAATTATTGAAGTCCCTTTTGCCAATTTGTTGTAGTCAGCCTAACAAAATCATTTTGTGGAATTTATCGATCATGAAAATATTTTAAGTGGAAATTTTGAGTTGTCATTTTCCCAAGTTTTTTGTCTACATCGAGAAAGCAAATGCCAGAATCTTTCAAGTAGCCATTTTCTTGATTAGCTACATTGGAGGGATAATTTCATATGAGTGTATATATATCTTTAGTTGGTGTGGACAGCTATCATCAATGTTTGAAGCCTGAGGAGAAGGCCCTAAGACTTTGGCGATATATTGTCAAATTTCTTATTGCCTTTAAAGTTTTTAGCTTCGTAATCATTCAGTCAATTGAGTTTTAATATTTTTATGTTTGACTCCTTTTCCCAATGGTTATGTTACTAGTATACTATGTTCTTGGCACCTCAATATGAGGCTTCAATCCCCATTGGAGCCAATGTTAGGGTCCTATAGTCTAGGAATCAATGTGCGTTTACCTCTTATTATTCATCTTTGGGTTTTGTTTGTAAATTTTAGGCTATGAGTCACTATGTGTCATAGTCTAGAGATGACCTTGTGTAAAGAAGTCAAAATAGTCAAATGCTTGTAAATATATGGGTCATGAAGGGGTCTTTGAGCAAAAATTCGAGTTTGTAAAAGTTTAAACTTCATGAGTGGGTCAATTTTTCAATTTTTCGCTCTTAGAGGGAAAAAGAGGCCATTTTATGAGGTTTTATCATAAGTCACATTTGGGGTTCATGCCAGTTAGGTGAAATTAGTTAAAAATAGTTATAGCTCTATTAGTGGTATACATGATCATCATTGGATGATTTTCTGCATGTCACCTCACTCCCACCACTCAAAATTCACCATCATGCATGAAAGGGACATGTGAAAGACATAAAACTAAATTTTTTCAACAAATATCCTTATTTATCATTTGTATCAAGAATAATTCAAGCTTTGAAGCAGTTTCGGGCTTCAAGAAGGTTGCAAACATTTGAAAGGAGGTGTTTGAAGCTCGGGCGAAAGAGGGCACTATGAATTTGTTGCACAAGTGGAAATCCAACATCTAGGAAATTTGAAAGAATTGGGGAGCCTACCTCAAAAGTTTGATAACATCACATAGAAATTTCAAACCTATCCTTTCATCCATTTTTCCAAAGGCGGTGTGAAACCATACATAGCATGGAGGGCTACTTGGACTTGCTACAAATTTGATGTGAAACTGACTCTTTTTGTTATCATTTTCAAAAGATATGTCTGCGGAATGGAAATGAATTTAAAAAAATGGAAAGAGGTTATTTCCAAGAATCGAAAAAATAAAAAAATCCTCCTTCAGTTACTAGAAATTTGTTATGGTGTTGGAGATATGCAATGGTCTTGAAGGCTTATTTTTCAAAACATAAATTTATACATTTTCCTCCTGTTTCAGTCATTTGCTTTTGGTGCACTTTTCTAACAAATGGAAGTGAATATTTAAAACAGAAAAGAGTTTACGTCAAGAATGGGGCAAGTAATAAAAATATTTCTCATTTTGTGCATAGGTGTCACGGTTTGGGAATTACAGATGTCACTTGGAGACCCATTTTCCATAATTTCTTGCTGACAAAATTTTGTTTTGTTTTTAAATTGGATAGGTAACTTAAAATTTTTAGAAGGTTTGAAGTATGTTGCATAATTCAAGGTGAATGTATATGGTTTTTTGGTCACCCATAATATTTTTAGAGAAGGATAATTCAATATAAATTCAAAATTCGACTTATGTTGCGCAAATGCTATGCAAGTTGAGAAGAACCATTTTGGAAGGCCTGCAAGCATGGAAGGAAGCACTCGGTGGGTTCTACACCAACACACCATCATATCAAGCATGCCCATTTACTCATTTTTGTCCAGAATTGTCAACAACCATGCAAGTTTGAATACTTATACCCATTGTTCTGCAACTGCTACACAAACATATCAGTTAATTCTATTTCGAAAATTATAAAGTTTGGAGCTACTAAAGTCATTTTAGTTATTGGATAAGCATAGCTAAATTTAAAGTCATGTAGTTCTGAGTTCAAAGTCAAGTTTCGATAAGTTTCATCTTGGATGATGTTTCCAAATTATATTAGTCTTGATATAACAGTCTCTATTTTTTCTACATAGCAAGTAAATATGCATTGCATCTAGACCGTTTGACTTTTATGAGGTGAATTCAACCACCTAGAATGGTAATTCAAATTCCTATTTTTATATAATGATGTAAATACATGGAAAATAGTTTTGGTTGGTAGTGTTAGAGGCTAGACTACATTTTTCTACAAGTATTGTATCTTTTCCTAAATAAATAGAAGAAAGAAGGTGCAATTTTGACATAGATTCTTGTGTTAGTGCTTATTTGTATGTTTATTTTCTCATGGTTTTTTTATGTATTTCCTTCTTATCTACTTATAATATATATTTTCATGGCATAAAAATTATTCATGCTCAGTATGAAAGGAAATTTTTTAGAATTTACCTAGTGCTCTGATAATTCAGCTGATCATTATATATGTGTCATGTTCTTCAATGGAAAGTTGAATCCATCCTTGTTTGGATGCTTAGTTTATCATTCTACTTTTACTTCACTCATCCTACAACTACATCGAATTTGATCAATTGCCAATACGTTTGCCCATCTTTCCTTTGTGTGTATTTCACCATATCCCTTACTCATTTAGATCTGTAATAGTGCTCTAAACCTAAGTAGTTATTCCCTCTACACCCACCCTTCTAAAAGAAAAAAATTATTGAACTACCTTTTGATCAGAATAACCAACCTAAAACCTAGATCCTATCAATGATTTATTTGATTGATATCACAACACAGTGAGAGAGTCATATCCAAGGCTCGGGGGGCTAGACCTTAGCCTAAAAGAGGTTTGCAGTTACCTGCATGATTTCTCTCCTTAGCTTGGACCAATTACAGAGTCCTAACAGGGGCCACTTATAATTGTTGAGATCAAGGACCTGCAAGCTATCAAAATTTGCAGCTTGATGGTATTCTTCAGCTTTGTTATGCAGGATTTATGACTATGGACTGAAATATCTCCCCTAGGTTTGGTGGCTAACCTAGAACAACAGAATGAAAAAGTACCTAATGTTTTCTTTAAAGTAAGTAGATGAGGGGAAGAAACCTACCTAGAATTTGTCTTATGTTTCCCTCCTTTGGATTGAATGCTCCAATCCTAGCTCCAACTTCAAAAATTAGATCTGCACAACCAGACCACACAAGCCAAGAAACTATGAGATCTATGTAGCATCATCTATCTACTTCATTCAACAAATCAACATGGTATTGAAATATATGAAACAATGACATCAAATATATGAAAACAAATAACTCTTTGTATTGATATAAATGGAGTGAGTTAGAACCATAAACATGTGTCAATCTTGTAGAAGTGCTCCTGCAAGTTGTTGACTTGTCCTTCCTTTTTCAAACTGTTTACCTCCAATCACCATAAATTCATGAAAGAATGAATCTCAAAACAAGAGCATAAGGGTAGAATCACTCTCTAAACCAAACCCCTTGGATATGGAAGGTTGTAAATACATAGAGGAGTAAGGCAAGTTGGGAGTTATTATCCTTTTACCAATATTGGGATTGAGATCCACTCTTGATGGGAGGATGATATGTAAGGATAACAGATGGAAACTCCAAGGTAGGATAGGATAGGATTCAAAATCGTTATCTTAGGTAAATGGTTGCAATAGATCTTGGAAGCTTCTAGAAATGGAGGCTTGGGGATTCTCTCTCTGTTTCCCGGATTTCTAGAACCATCACGGGTGCAAGGAGAGAACCCTGTAGGTGATCAATGCAATCCATAATGGAGAAACATGTAGGTGAATGCTTTCCAACAAGAGTCCAGGGTGCGTTGGTCATAAAACTGGGTCAGATGATGTAGTTTACGGAAGAAACTGTGGGGAATGAGAGAGTTATGCATAGGTCTGCGTGCAATGATGATGTAAAGGGGAATAGGATGTTGATTTATCCCATTAAGAGGCTAATTGTTAAGGTGTGACAAAATAGCCTGTGACAGAGTGCCCCTTAAAGCGGAAGTTCAAAGATGATGACTGATGACTGAAGTGCTTTACCTTGTGACAAGTCGGGATCAAAGACAACTGGTGAGCTTCATCTTCTGTTACAACAAATTTACATCATGACATCCTTTTGCTGAGGGAAGCATACCCATAGTCAATAGATAAGCTAACATAAAATGTAAAATGATCAAAAGATATGTCCATTGATGATTGATGGTTGACCCATGACTAGATGATTTTCAGTATTATTATAGCCATCATATATAGTGATATTTGTATAATCTTGAAATCACAGCCTGGATGGTGGAAACGAGATCTAGGGTCTTCTATCTCGTTCACACAACCAACCAATGTATGATTCTAACTATGTGAATCATTGATATGAAGTTGAACATGATAGACACCATCTGATTACTAGCCAATTATGTAAGTTGTTAATCGATATGAGAGAAACCACCGATGACGTTAATGCCTGTCAAGGTACTACATTACAATCCGTATAGTGTGAATAAATGATTTTATGTCAAACACAACAAAAAATCATTCGGTCAAAAGCCAATCATGTAAAGATGTTGTTGAGAGTGAGGAAACATTCCATTGATGTATGCAAGAACCAAGGTAGCAAGGGGTGTTTCTAGGTCAACTTCCTAGATAATGTGTCGATGTGGACAGTAAGCAACCCATCGCAGGAGGGCATTGATGTATCCCCTCTCAATGACAAAAAACATATATAATTATTAAGACAACATGATGTTGATATGGAACTAGAGCAGGAAAAGGAAAACACAAAATAAATGATTAAATTTATTGTAACAGATGTCAATTGAATGCCTTCTCTTGAACATATGGGTTACATTGAAATGGAGTTGTCAGCATTGACCCAAAACTGAAATGGAGGTTCTACGAAGGTATGATTAACCAAAATACAAGAATATTACCCAACCCAACAACCATAGAGATGAAGAGGAAGATTTTCGTTTTCAAGAGTGAGTCGCTACCATTAACAAAATGTAGTACCCTGTTTTCCCAGTTTCCCTAACCATATTGACCAGTACCTCTTTATTTTTCAACAAGCTTGAGGAGGTAAGCATATGCTTAATATGTAATTCCATCCTTCGGATGAATCTCTCCACGTATATTTAACAAATCCTGAGAAGGAGTGGTTTGGCCTTGTCGTGTTCAACAAGTCCGATGTTGTTTTATGTTTTAGCAAGTTGAGTGAAGGTAAAACTCGATGTCTTTTTCCTGTTTAGAGAGTTTTAAAAGGAGGTGAAAAAGAAAACTCTAGTTCATAGGTAGTCCCTTAGGTCAAAAAAGGTAGAAAACAATACCCAATAGAACCTCTTAGCCATGCTTGACTAAGGTATTCCTTTTTCGTAGTTAGTCTATCTCAGTCTGGTAAAGGGTTAAACTTATACTAAGTAGACGAATTTTCATTTACTTTTACGAGTTTGAAAAGAAAAGTGCACAACAATTTTTTCATCTTTTTGGAGTCTAAAAAGATCTAAAAGAGGACTTCAATCGGTTCCTTTTTCGTAGGTTTAAAGAGCCCGAAAAAGATATAAAAAATGTACCCTTCTCGCAAAATCACTTCTGTAAATTACAACAAAATCCATTAACATTTGTTGACCTACTGAGAACAACACAAAAAGGATTAAACATACATGTTTCATAGCAAAAATGAATTGTTACTATATCAAAACATTAAATATGAATAAAATAATGAATAATAGGAGCATGCATACTCAAATGGCTATTCATTTTTACCATTTCACATTTACCTCTAACAGGGAAAGTTCTAAGTACATCTTCTTTTGATCATCTGTAGCTGATTGTGGCTAATCCAATGGACTTCTAGATATGACCTAAATCCTTTATCATAATTTTTCAAACCAAGCTTAAGCAAAAATTTAAAAAAATCTACACACCTTTTTCCATTTTGTAGGAGCTCGATATTGGCTCTGATGTATCTCTATAATTTCGGATCATCCAGTTCTAAAATTGTGGTTTGCAGTAGCCCTCTATGTCCTCTTTCCAATGTCACCAGTCTAATCCCAATTGGATTCTCCAAGGAAGAGTTATGCCAAATCTCCCACAATGACCTGATTATAGACTAGTTTAGTACAGCGAACCTGTACGACATGCCACGTGACCCTGTTTCGACCTTTGGCTTTGAAAAATATATACAAGAAACTACAATCCGTCCTCTTCCTATACCTTCTTATAAAATTTCAATCTGATGCTCAAAGAGAAAGTTATGATGATTTCCCCCAGGTCACATGTAGGAACATGATTTAAATTTAGCAAATGATTCTGCTGCCATGTAGGCACTAAAGAACTGTGGAATGCTAAAATTCTTCTAGCTTCCTTGTATGAGGCAACAAATGGAGTTGTTTAAATACCATGATCGTTCATGGGATGTTTAGGCACAAGCATTGAAGTTTGGGAAAAATCTACTGGAGATAAAGGTAGAAGATATCTGTTATGAAATCAGCTCACAAAAAGATAGAAAAGATAGATCAATGCCTTAGAATTCAGCCTCTTTAAGGGGGAAACCTCCTTTACATTACACAAATGAATGATTCTTTGATGATTTAAATGACAAAACCTCCTTTCTATATATAGGAGTCTAAGGAGTCATAATATAACCCAGCCGATCTAACAATAATAATATAAAGGCATAAAAATAACAATAAAGGGATTCTATGGGGCACAACAATAACAATATGGGGACAATAGGGGAAAAACAATATTAATAAGGGATACAACTACAATAGTAATGGGGTAATCACTAGTATTATAGGGACCTAACACCTTACCCATATTTCCCCCAAGATTTAGGATGCTCAATGCTTGTTAGCTCAAAAAGGTTCTTCTAGTTCCCAGGCCATGCTTACAAACCCTTTTCCCCAAGGGAAACAAGTATTTTTTGGCACGAGTGTTATTGCTAGAACCGTTAGAGGAGGAAACCAAGATGGGGAAGCTACATCCAATGTATATATGGTTAAGTCTCACGTTGACATTTCAATGAGAGATCATGATTATGGAGAGGCCAAACCTTCTAAAGCTAAAACTACTTCAGATACCTCAGAACCTATACTTATTGAGAGGCCCACAGTATATCCTATGCCTCATATGTTGAAAGGCTATTCAAAATGTTCAACCTATAATCAATGCGAGGGCTGCTCATAACTACTCTATTGTTAAAGATTTAGCTTAGAGACTTTGTGCCATGTTGGTGTTAGAGGTACTCCAACCGTGTCCTGCACAGAGGAGCGCTTTGCTCACTGTGATCAGAGTAGTAGACCCTAATAATTCTATGGTAGTCAAATTTGATATGTCAAATTTTAAGACTAGACTCCCTCATCATATGGCTTTCCAGATTAAATCTACATATTAGAAGAAGACTATCTTTCGAACTGTAGTTGATGAAGGGGATTCCACATGCGTAATGTTTGTTTCATGTTCAAAGGATATTGGGTCACCTGAGGTTGTTTCCTCTCCTATTCGATTAACTGAATTTAATGGCCATTCTCATAGGCCTCATGGAATTCTACCTTCCTTCCCAATTTGTGTAGGGCGCAAGGTCACTAATGTGGAAGTAGAGATAGTAGATGGTAATCTTGATTACAATGTTTTATTGGGTCACAACTAAGTTTATGCAATGGATGCCATTGTTTCATCCTTATTTCACATCCTATGCTTCCCCCATGAAGGGAGAATTGTTACGCTTGATCAGTTAGCTTATTCTCCTAACAATCCTAATGCATACGCTGAGTCCACTGATCCCTTGGTAAAGAATACCAAGCAACTTGTTGAGAATATAGGAGTTGTAATTTATTATTCATTTATGGGAATTTTTGATATTCCATCTCTTGTTTCTCATGTCAATGCTATTTCATCTTCTAGGATCCTTCCTTGACATGGTTATTTCAGAACTCATTATTTTTTTTATTATTGGCCCTTTCCCCCTCCTACTGCCACATTAGAAGAGGGGAACTAGGTGGAATGGCTTATCCAATGTCTGTAACATAAATTGCATATCAATCTATTGTGAATTCTGCATATTCAGATCCCATCCCTCTCCCTTTAGAGGATGAAGATGGGGATGTGGCTTCGGTCTAGACAACTGATTCTACTTTGGCTATGGATTTCCTTGACATTATTTTACCATCTGATGAGGCAATCTTATAAGAAATGATTGGTGTAAAAAGACCGTGGGATGAATTGAATCTATTTAGTCAATTTAGTGTCCTAAATTGCTACATGAATTATCAATCCGGGAGTTGTAGAGCGATGAAGTGTAGTGCACATGTGCTAGATAACCCTTGTCTTACCTCACTGTTTTCAATTTTATGTCATTTTGGGGTTTTTGTTCTATTAATCTCCTAAAGTGCTATAATGCAATTGAAATCCTAATTTATTGCTAGAATGAGAGTTTAAAAGTTCTTTTAGATCAAATTTGGATGTGGAGTTGTTAAGAAGATGAAGACAAAGCTGATTCTCTTCCTTGTTGTAATATTTCCCCAAAAGTATGAACTCAAAAGACTCTTAAACTATTGTCTATAAAGTCAGAACTTGAATAAGAAAGTGAATGTGCAACTACATAAGACAAACTAAAAATGAAGTACTAGAAATGAAACTGCTACCTCTGTTGTCCACTCTAACTGCGAAATTAAATTCTAATAAACTACTACAACTGAAATTAAAGGCAAGAAACTTGAAAACTGCTTTTAAACTAGCCAACCGTCTCATTCATAATCATAACATTATGCCAATGTTGGCTTTAAAAACATCATTTATATGGGATGAGAAAGTGACACTAAACTATCTAATGCTATACTAATGGAAAGCATTCCGCCAATGTTGGCTTTGAAAACATCATCATGTAATCATGAGAAAACAAAAGACTACAATAAGCAGAAAGGAAAGTAAACAATCAAATCCCAGTCATAACTTCACATATCGCCAATTTTGTTCTTAAGGAACTAGAAAGACTCAATGAGACATGAACTTATGTAATGAGTATCCTACCAAGCAAACTAAGCAACAAATAAATCAAATCCTATTCATAACTTCACATATCGCCAATTTTGTTCTTAAGGAACTAGAAAGGCTCAATGAGACATGAATTTATGTAATGAGTATCCTAATGAGTAGAAAGCATAAACACTTTGAATTGAAAACTAAAGTATAAAAGAAGAAGTTAGTACCAAAAATGCAAGTTAAAAACTACAAATAAGTTCGAGCATAAATTAATTCAAGACCTACTGCTACTCTGAAATGCAATTCATCTATTAAATTAGTGACAAGTTGCAAAACTTGTACAGGGTTGGAATGATTAGAAACATAAATAAACACAATCAATATACAACTGAAATGGAAAGAAACATAAACGAAAATGTACAGAACAAAAAGAAGGAACCTCAGCTACACAAGGGCCCTCTGTATAGCTTCAGTTTAACACGCAAAGATTACTTCAACGCACTCAAACAACCATGTGAAAACAGAGTCTTGTATTATAAAAACAGAGTATGATATGTCTCATCTATAAAGCGGAATTACACTATGCAAATAACATTAACAATATTCACTAGCCTGCGTTACAAAATGCTGGAATTTATAGAGGAAATTGCTAACTGTTCTAAGAGGAAATTCTTCAGTGTTGGACACGTAAACAGAACATGTATCTGCAGGTTCAGCCTCCCAGTTGCTACAGACAGTAAATATATGCGTGGTGGATGCTGGATTTAGTTATGTAGGTGGCATGCAGGTGGCAAAACAAGTCCACAAGTTCAGGAACAGTTTCAGACTCCTCCTGCATGTAGAAACATAGTTCTAAATGGCATAGAACACCTCTGTTGACTCCCCTTTGACAGGGGCCTTTCCTTCCGAATCTGACCAAGTGGATAGGACCCTGTCCATGTGTCAACATTTCCTGAGTTTCCCATGTGGCTCATTCCTCTATTAGACACCTGTAACCTGTAGGAGTATCAAAATGGCTGCAGAATTGCCAGTTAGCTGTGGAAACTAGTTACATTCCATGGCTGAAGAACAAAACCTAATTCAAACAACACACATAATGAAATAATTTGAAAATCACTTAAGATACACTCCTGAGATCAACATGCAATGATTTCTGATGACTTAGGATGGATTGATATAGGAAAACAGAAGAAAAGGGTTAAGAAAATGCTTGGAAAAGAGGTAGCTTTGGGGCTCAACAACATCATCGGTCCTATTTTCTCCCTAAGTTGCGTGAGGCTGAATCAAACTTGTTTAGTCCTTCTTTCAATGGAAATGTTCATAACCCTTTGGTTCCATTTCATATTTATGCTAAAGGTAATATGTCTAGTATTTAAGAAACCATTCCGGTGAACATTTCCTAGAATCCCAATGTTATTGAGAATATCTTCATTGGAGCTCAGTGTTCCCTTGAATAAATCAAAATCTATATAGATCTCTCTAAAGAGTTTTAAGATGTATTCGCTTCGTCTTATGAAGAAATGTTTGGAATTTATCCTTCGATAGTTCAGCATGAGATCAAGACATATGAAAATGCAAAGCCTATACGACAAAAGATTCAACTGGTTAATCCTAGGAAAGCTGCAACTATTAAGGTTGAGGTAGAGAAGCTACTTGGGGAAGGTTTCATCTACACTGTTCCTTTGACTAAATGGGTTTCAAATCTAGTCCATGTTGATAAAAAGCAAGGAACAATCCGCGTGTGCATCGATTTTAGGGATTTGAATAAAGCTTGTCCTAAAGATAATTTCCCCACTCTGTTTATCAATCAAATCATCGATGAGTGTGCTGGAAATTAGATATTTTCCTTCATGGATGAATTTTCTGGATATAATGAAATTACAATTCGTCCTGAGGACCAACATAGGACAACATTTATTTGCCCCTGAGGTATGTTTGCATACATGAAAATGCCTTTTGGCTTAAAAAATGCAGGGACTACATTTCAATAGGCAATGTCCTATGATTTCCATGACATGAAACATATAATTGAAGCACACTTGGATGATCTAGCTGCTCATTTCACAAGAGAGTGGAACATCAAAACCACCTTCTTTTAGTCTTTGAAAGATGCCATTACTACAAAATCCATTTGAACCCAAATAAGTGTGTTTCTACGGTTACATTTGATTGGTTATTGGGATTCATGGTGTCTAATGAAGGGATTCATGTAGACCCCTTAAAGGTTGAGTCAATACTTTAGTTGCCTCCCTCGTTGAGTATCCATCAACTTCAGAGTCTTCAATAAAAAGCTAAATTTTTAAGGAGATTTATCGTAAATTATGCTAAGATCAAAAAACGGTTTATCATTTACTCAAGAAATGAGTCCCATTCATTTGGGATGACTTTGCTCAATGCTCTTTCGATGCCTTGAAAAAGGCATTGACCTCTACTCCTCTTCTGATTCCACCTAATTATAGCAAATATTTCCTCTTGTATCTTGCAACAACAAAATCAACCATTGGTATGGTTTTGGTTCAGGAAGACAATGCCCTTAAAGATCATGTGATTTATTATCTAAGCCATGGCTTAGTTGTTCCCGAAATTAGGTATTCTCATATGTTTAGAAATGGCAACAAGAAATTCCAATTTAATTTGTCCTTGAATTAAACTAAGAATTAAAATCGAATTCTATTCTCATAGCAACTTGTAAATAGTTAATTAAGTTTAATTAACTTAATTAGCGTAGGAATTTCGAGTTGGAAGTGTTTATGAAGTCATGTATATGTTCTCCCTAAGTTTTTGGGGTCCAATATGAGTTTAAATTGAGTTGGAAACTAGATCACTTAGTTTACTAAGTTAATTTAAGTTAAATTGGTTCCAAATTGTTTGAGGAACTAATAGACAGTTAAAATTCAGTTGGTGCACTAGTGCATCCACAAGTGTCACTCTACTTAATTGAATATTCCCTCATCAGAAACTCATGCATGTCGATTATGAGAAAGACCCAGTTGAGACTAGAGTGATAGACAATGTAATATTAGTTGTATTATTTAATGAAGTGTAAATATCTTGCATGCATAAAAGATTGATCCTATGTTTGGATTGCACAGTTTTGGAAGAATGAATTCCCTTTAAATACAGGGTATTCATCCTAGGAATTACAAAAGAGATTAGTGGCTTGGAGAGTCGCTGAATAGGTTAAGGATTTAGCTTGAGCTAGCTTCTGAGCTGAGAGCGTTGAGCATAATTGTGCAGAATTGTTCTAGTGAGAACAAGCTTTGTATCTTCTATCATATTTATGATATATGCAATACAGATAGTGGGGTTTTGAGTAGTGGCTTTCCCCAGATACATCTAGTTTTATGTGCCATTGATTTATCTTCTTCTGGTTAATATTTTTTTCATCGATCTATTGGCTTTCGCTGGTTGAAAGTATAAGTAGATTCTTGTCCTGTGCTTTAGTACATTGCATGAGCTTGAGAATCTACATGATTTTCTACATGGTATCGGAGCTGTGAAAATTATACTAGAGGAGATTTCAAAGTTTTGAGCTTTTGGGTTACAGGTGAAATTTGAATTTGCAATACATACTTCAGGATCGATAGATGGCGTTCTATGATTTGCGGCTTGAGTATGCCTTGGAAGGAAGCTCAAATTTTATAGCCTAAAGGGAAAAAATGGAGGCTGTGCTAGAAGATAATGGCTTGAAGGAATTCATTGATCAAGAAATTCCTAAGCCAACAACATCATATTCATAGAATTTGGCCAAATGGAAGAAGTGTGTGGTGAAAGTGAGGTAGATAATCCTTGAGGGAGTTCGAGACCGCATTGTCTCGAGTTTCCATGGGAAGGAAACTTTGTATGCTATGTGGAAAACGTTGTCAAGTTTGTATCAGAACAACAATGACCAAAGGAAATTGGCACTAAAGGACAAACTTCAAAAAATAAAAATGGAGAAAGACGAGACGATTCCAAAATACTTGACCAAGTTCACTAAGTGTTGTGATGAACTTGGAAGTGTTGGAATCAAGGTTGTTGAGGATGATATGGTAAGTATTTCTCTTCTAGGACTCCCAATGAGTTGGAATAGTTATCAAGACTTTGTCAATGGTCGGGAGAAGCTACTAGATTGGGAATGACTGTGGTCGAATTTGATGCAAGAGGAGATTAGGAGGAACACCAGGGATGGATCTTCATCAAAGATTGATATGAAGAGAACTATTCCTTAGCGATTAAGGCGAAGAAGGGGAAGGGAAAGCTTCCCATTTGAAATCAGATTCTTATCATGGAGGTAATAAGAAAGACAGGACACAAGTTAAGTGCTTTCATTGTCATGAACTGTGCCATTTTGCTACAAATTGTCCACTTAAGAAGTCCAAGAAGAAGTCCTCAGGAGGAGTGGCGGGTGAGGCTTTAGCCTCTCAATTCAAATTGGACTTTTAACTCATTACATGCATGGTGTCATCAATGATGGGAAGTGTATGGTATCCCATTTACAACATAATAATGATGTTTCCAAAATTAGGATTGTTGATTTTTAGTCATATCGATAGCTAAACGTGATCAAGGAATGTGAAAACCATTCTATGGTGTAGGAAAAAAACTACATAAATTCACCAAGAGATTAATTTACAAGTGAAAAAAGGGGGCTTTTCATGGCCAAGTGATAGCATAAAGTTTTCATCCTTGGATGTCCCTAGTTCATGGATATCTTATACATGAAAATTCTGATGCAATAGCCACTTCAATCTCAACTCTTCACTTATTGAAAAATCTCATGAAAAATGTGAAATTTGAAGTCATCTTCCAACCTTCAATCCCTGATAACTATGTCACTTGGAAAGTTTTTGATATGATGCATAGATTGTGAGGTTTACAAGAAAATTGCAAGAATTTTCCAAGAATGAGATTAGTTGGAGAGAATAAGGATCAAGGGAGTAGTTGAGAAATAACAAGGTTCTAGCTCAAGTTATATATTTTGGAAAGTGGAGAAAGATTGAAGCTTTAATTAGAGGATGCAAATATTAATTAATTTGGTTATACAAAACTTTGTCATACTTCCAAGGTGATGAATTTCAGTGAGCTATTGAAGAGGTGATCACAATTTTCTTGAAGACAAATATCATCACCCACTTTGGAATGCTAGCCACAAGTCACAGTACTTCATATATTTGGTTTCCATATAATATATCTAGATATGTGATCAAGAAAAGTAAAGAAGGGAAACAATCTTATTGTGTGTTTCTTTTCAAGCCACCGACAAAGCCCCTCTTGTCTAATGATTTTATCAGTAACATTGATGAGTTACCCTATGGTTACATTAAGAAATATTGCTACATCAACCCCATCCACCTTTGGATTGAAGAAGGTTGTAGCAATACAAGTAAACTTGACAGGCCATTGGTATTTCCTCACTTGATCATGATCCTACCTCAATTTTTTTCCAAATGGTGAAGGAAGTTGTAACATACGTCTACTCAAGGTTTGATGTTACATTATTTTGGTTTGTGAATAAACACATATGTAGACTCTATGGTATCATTGAACTTATTAAATGGTTACATTAGGTTTATGGTTTTACTAAACATGTTATGTATCATATGTTAAATTAGGGTAGGATGAATAAATTCTTTAGCGTTGACATTAGATTTACTTGTGTGTTTCATTTTATTTGAGTTTAGAAATTTATTTTATTTGAATAAAAGGAGAATTATGCTCACATCATATGAAATTATCTAAAATATGGTGTATATGATTCATTTATTTCCTTCACGCATGGATTTACTTCTCTCTCAAGGAAGAGATAATGCACCTGCGTCTTTATCTCTCCCTAGCATTTAATATCCATTTGGTGAGAATGTTTCAAGTTTATAGGATTTTGGAAATTCTAGAGTTCTCATGCAATATTAAGATGAGCACATGTACCCTAGTTGGAGCCATCTATTACACCTTGGATCCTTTTTAGTGAACCCTACATTTTCTTTCACAAGATGTGATCATGATGATGTTCATAAAGTGTGATGATTTCTATTTATGTGGGCCCTGTGGGATGAGTTGATGTACATGTGTTGGCTAGCGGTGGCTTGGATCCCCTATGGTGGATGGTCATGAAAAGTCATTTTAGACTCCATTCTCAAGGTGATTGGTTTTATTTCTTTGGTTGAATATCCCTTGGTGGTGATAATTCCCATCATGTTGGGCATTGATGTCCTAGGCAAATGTTCGAGCATCTTGGGATGTATCTATTAGGGCACATGATTTACAGGAGCCCTAGTTACTCACTTACTTATTTGTATGTAAAAGGTGATTAAGCTTCACAAGGGTTGTCACACCCATGGTTTAGCACACCTATGTTCCCCACATTAACCCTCTCTTTTCTTATGTCTTTTCCACACTTTGGCCATAATCCCTTATAGATGATTATGCTCATGCTCATCTAGTTTCACACTTCCCAAGGTAGTCTCACTATTTTCAAGGAATATCACAATTTTTGAAGCATTGGTCACACTTTTTGAGGCACATATATGCTAGTTACATCCACATGGATCCCCCTACACATGCCATGTGTCATATTCTAGAGCACTCTCATATTTTTGACATATTTGAGCATTGGTGTTGGGATTTTCACAAGGGGTGCTAATTTGAGCAGTAACAAGGTGCACTAGTTTACATTATATGTTTACTAGGGATGCCATCCACAAATGTTGAGAACCATTCCATGATTTTCCCAATGAAGTTTTCCTTGGGAAAAAAATACATATATACATGTAGATAAAGAAAATTCAATTCAGAAACCGAGGGAATTACTTCCAAAATGCTTTATAATTATATCATTATATGCAAAGCGACTTCACTTTTTTGTATCTTATTGAATTCTCAGCACTTGCATTTGAATCAAGTCCAATTTTCTCTACCTCTTGCAATATCTTAATAGTAATGAACAATATGTAACAATCACAAAAATAAACTACCATGGAGGCACTGACAATCCATGGAGGAAGACAAAATTTAGAAAATTAAAAAATAGTCCTACTATTATAGGGATACCCAATACAATATAACATATTTCCAATAGTACTTATGTTTCCCTGGAGATATGCAAAACTAAAAGTATAAGGAAACAACTTCTCTTAGTAAAAAGTTGAATATTCTTTTTAGTAAGAAAGTTTAGATATCAAAAAATGTTTCTAACCCTTGGATAACCATACAATATATAGAAGATACACCCAATTAAGGAAAAAACTAATATTACAGAGGATTATATGCTTTAATAAATATTTTGGAGGACATCAACATAGAAAATAAAAGGTCACTTGTAGGGATCTAAGTTACTTGTAATTCTTTCACCTTTTTATGTTCTCCCTTGGGAAATATTTTTTTGGCAATAGTGTTTTAAGTACCTCAACATATCTAAAATGATTCACACACTATATCAAAGAATAAATAGAAAATCTCATTCACCCTTAAGGTAGGACAACACCTTACAATTATCCTTTTATAGAGGGATCCACTCATGTTCACTTTCCTCTTTGAGTTGGCAAACTCCCAATGAGCTTATAATATCCAATACAATAATATTCACATACATGCTTAATAAGGACTCCATCCTTATTTAAGCTATTAAATCCTAACTACCGAGTGGGCTTTCTTTAATGAGACTACATTATACGTATTAAATGTTAAATATCTAATAGGGCCTTATTTAGTAGTAACAAGGAATGATGACCTAATCCACATTACATTTAATGACCACCATAATTATCCTACTTATAACTATAATAGGCCTATAAGAACCTATTATATCCCTAAAGAGGATTCCATTGTTCTATATCCCTTTAAGAAGCATTGCATTCAAAGCTTGTATGCATGATATACATCCATAGCCTAGGCTTCCATTACATGTGTTAACTATAACGCTGAAATAATTTAGGAAAATCTATCATGTATAAGTGTTAACCTCAATTCTAAAGTAGCCAAGAAGCACATTCATAAACTTGAGTGTTTGGCAAATTTAATGTCTTTAAATTGTCAATCATACATTGTCAACCAGGGTACATAAAATGTTGAAGTACAGGCGCACAATATGTGCTAGAAGTTATTCGATATGTCGTTATGTATTTGTTAGGATCTAAACTTAAGATGCATATGGAGGTGGTGTTTGTTAATTATATTAGAGTTGCAATCCTTAGAGTTGTTAGCTAATTTCTTGGGAGTGATTCTCTATCTAATTAGTTTATGGATGATACGAGAGTGATCCTACTTGTATTAGATTGTTTTGAGATTTTTGGTCTTGAATACTTATGTTGCAACTTCTAATTCACTAAGTGCAAAAGTAAATCTATTCTATCAATTGTGAAGAAATATTGTCTGAACTCAATTGTCTAGGAGAAAAATCTCACACTTTTACTTATTCAATTTCATTCAAACAAGATATTTCAAACAACATCTATACTATGAAGTAAACACACTTGAACTATGCTAGATAATAAGCAAATGAAGTAACCATGTTGTACTAGGTATAAAGCAATTCAAATGACATGCTAAACTAGGTATGAAGCAGATGAAAGTACTTGTGAAAATAACCATTCATTGGCGAATTCATTATGCTGCATTTTCACACAAAATAGAGTATTCAAGGAAGGGAAAGGAATCGAATTGCAATTCATTAAGACCTGTCACTGTTTGTAGGGGCCCTCCATAGATCAGTTCACAATCTTCAATCAATGCAATGCATACACACAAAACCAATTCTATTGCTGGCAAACAAAATTCACAAACTGTTTCAAAATTACATCATCCAGCGCGCACCAAATCACAGTGCGACCATATGTTTTATAACGGGTTTCTAGCATAACAACATGAGTAATTTAAGCCTAATATATTTATCTTAGCTAAAATATATCGCTAAATCTTTGATTTGCTATTCCGAAAGAAAATCGATAAGATTTCAATTGAACTCAGAGTTCATTTCGGCGACAATCCTGCAGTTGACTTGGGGCTTGACGATGATCTCTTGCGCTTATCTTAACGAAGAATTTCAATGGGATAAGAAGGGATCCACGAGGAAACCATTCCCTATCCATCCACATCCTTCGTTGATGACCTGGAGCTTCTCAACCTTGCAAACAATGGAGACAACTACAGAAATCTGGATTAGTCGCGGAAAAAGACCAATTCGATTGCCAATTGCATTCTTTAACAAAAAAATAGGGTATAAATTCAAACACAAATAAGAAGACATATTATTGCATACCTTCATCAAAACCTGGTGGATATGGCTTTATTTAAGTGGTAAATATATAGGAAAAGAGAGGCATATTAGGCAAAAAGGGATGTCATGGTAAGACAATCTTCAAACTCTACATTGAATCCCATGTTCAAGTGCTCATTCTAACTCCCAACTAGTGAGATTCGAGCTTGATAAATGACTGATTATTGTACTCCAAATTCCCCCTATAGTCACGTGAGTCCAAATACCTAGTATAATTCAAATCCAAAAGATAATTAACATAGCAACATAAGGTTGATTATTGATGTAGAATGAACACTTCCACTACATAATATGCATACTAAAACCTAGTGGTTATAATAGGCTCCAAACTTCCCTCAATAATATTCACTTCATATAGAGTATATTTAGTATGAAAAATCTGTAAATAGTTATTCTCCCAAAAATAACAACTATCCATATACCACTTTTTTCCAACCTTCTTTAAATCACAATAACCATTATAAATTGCTTCACATGATTTTACAATTTTTATACTTAATTATCTAAAAATGATAATGTAAATTAGACTTCCAATATTTTAACTGAAAACCATTTTTAATATCTTATAAAATATCTATGGCACTAAGAAAATTAATTATTAATAAAATATAATTTATAACATCAACTTATAATATAAATATCTTAATTACAAATTGAATATATATATATATATATAAACCATAATAATTGGAGATAGACTTGAGAAGGACGATGGCACTGCAGAGGCTGTCTAAAAAGGGTTAGGGATTTTTCAGCTGACGGCGACACGATTGCCCCCTACTCACCCCACCTACCTGCTAGTTGTCGACGTCTGCTCTTTCCTTCGGCTACATCTCCCGCGGCAGTTCCCGTCACCTGTTACATGCTGATCACTTTGTAACAACACTCTTTACCGTCTCCTCCCTGTTTCACTGTATTCCCACCAAATTCCGATACCCTATCTGTGGCGACGGTTACGATGGTCCTGGAGGTAGCTGGCAGAGAGCACCTTGGAACAGTTATGGAACTTGACCTAGTAGACCACTCGGAAGACTTGTTGGAGAATGTCAATATCTGGCACACCCCTCGCTCTGCCGCGAACGAAGTCCTTCCTTTCTGTTGTGACCTGTCGGCTACCATTGTGGGTCTTCCTTCCATTTCTGGACCTTCCTGCTCCACTATTACTTTCTCAGAGCCTCCTCCAATCTGGCCATTTCCTTCCTCGTCGTCGTAGTCACCCTCGCCTACCACTTTTTTTTCTGCCTACCTCCACTCAAATTCTGAGGCAGCTAGTTCTCAAACCCCCCTCTCATCCTACCCTGGTGAATCTTCAACCAACCCTCTGAGAGCCCACACCCCGGCCCAGGAAATCCCATAAGTTCCTGTACCTGAGGCACCTCCATTGGGCAGCTATGCAGCGGTACCCCCTCTGTCAGAATTGATTCCTGTGGCCGAACACCCCCGCCCTGAAATCCCTGACCCAAACCCTAACTAGCTAGGGGATAAATCAGAGGATACTGAAGAGCCAACGGAGAGGGGAAAAAAGGAAGTGCTTCAAGGTCCAAACCAAGGATGTCATCCTCAGACTTGGGGAGGACATTTAGTGGGGTTACACCATGGATACGACGGACTGGGTTCTGGTAGGAAGAATTCGTGGCTGTAGTTACACAATGGCTAGGCTTAATATGTGGACCTCAGAGATATGGGGGCAGTAACTGGCAGACCTCCCAATTGTACAAAACTTTGTTAGAGGATGGTTTGCTCTGTGTTTTTCTAGAGCCAAGCACACAAACTGGGTCCTGTCGTCTTTCTGGCATTTTGAGCATGCTCTAGTTATTTTTCGGTGATGGAACCCTCTTTTTGACCCCGCAAAAGAACAGATAGGAGTCGACCCTATATGGGTTCAGCTACTAGGGTTGCCCCTACAATTCTAGTCAGAGGATATATTTCGTCGCATAGGCAACACTCTGGGAACCTATCTCGATCACGATAGAACATTTCTAGCCTCAGGTATGATGGCATATGCCAAGATTCTCGTTCACCTAGATACTTGGGGCGGTCTTCAGGAGCACATCACCTTACAGTGGAAATCCTTCTCCCGAAAGTAAACCCTAGACTACGAAGGTGTCCCTTTTCGTTGCAGACATTGTCACAAGGTGGGACACCTGTACAAAGATTGTCTGCTGAATAAGAAGGAAAGGGCAGGAGATAGGGGGAAGGATACAATGCAGAACAAAGCACAAGCTCAGAATAGCCCTTCAGGGGGGGAAGAGGTAGCAAATCTGGCACACGCTGATGCATTACCTGTGCCCACAAAGGAGACCAGAAAGAAGCTGGGAAAGGCACCCATCAGAGCACCCTCTCCACCTCTTACCAGAGTAAGGGAAACTGCTGAGGCTAAGTTCTCTATGGGTATGTCGACTGCAAAGTCCTCCTCTGTTTACTCTAATGTATCTCTACACTACATTGAAACTAGTTATGAAGAGTTCAATTCAGTACAGTCTTTCTCTCAACCTTTAACCGCCCCAAGGCTGTGGATTTCCCCATCAAACCCCCCTCCCCCATCGTCTCCTGCACTCAACCCTCTTTCCTTGATAATCCTCCCCCAAATTCCCAACTACTTGATCCTTCCACTCATTCCAGCCCTCTACCTTTCAGATACCCCACCAGAGCCAGGTTTCGCTCTCAGGCCCTTGACTCTCCGGGTATCGGCCTCATCACCTCTCCCTCTCCTCTAAAATCGACTAGAGGCAAACCCTCCTCCCTATCCAAAGAAAAGATACAAGCAGGGGAAGAGATTGTTTTGGGAAAACAACATGCCCTCGATTGGGTATTTAGAGCAGTGAATACCCAAGACCCCCCTCCTCCATGAAATTTCTCTCCTTCAATTGTAGAGGGTTGGCTAGCCCTACAAAAAAAATTAGCCATGAGGATACTGCTCTCAGTAGAACCCATTGATATTCTTTTTCTACAAGAAACCCTAGGTTAGCGTTGTGTCATTACCCACCTCCTGGAATCCTGGTTACCTGGATGGACTTTCCATACCCTCGATGCATCAGGGAGGTCAGGGGGTCTTACGCTTGGGGTAAAAAATCGATCTATCATAATCTGTAATGTGTGGGGGAGTTCAGGCCTCCTAGGAGCTAATATATATTCCTCAGAACTTGATATTGAGCTCAGGATCATAGATATATATGGCCCCTATCACAACAGGGAGGAATTTTGGAGCAGACTCCTAGACTCTCACATTCTTCAAAAGGACAATCTCATCTTGGGGCATCTAAACTTCTCCATCGACTTTGCAGAATCATGGGGACATAATGCCCAAAGGGATATCCTTCAGATTTTTTCGAGGCCAAACTGGAGGATCATAATCTCATAGATATCCCCTCCCCAAAAATATTGCCCACTTGGAGGAACAACAGACTAGGAGCGAACAATATCTCTAGAAGAATTGATAGATATATCATTAAGGAGCATATGCTAACCTTGGGATAGGGATATAAACAGTGGGTGGGCTCTGGAGGAATATCAGACCCTAGGCCAATCTATTTGGAAATCAGAGGAGGTATGAACAAACCTAAAGGTCCTCTCAAATTTAATGCAGCTTGGTTGAGGGACGTTGAATATATCCAACTAGTAACAAATTACTGGAGGAATCATCCCCCAGTGACAGAAAGGACTATATCGGAAGGATTTGCAGAAAAACTAAGAGAACTCAAGAGCCTCTCAAAGAAATGGGCTCATAAGAAGAGAATGCAGGAATACCACACTCTCAAACAAACTAAAGAAGCCATTGAGAAGTATGAAAATGACCATGAAGGGATCTTCGCCTCCCCTAAGCACAAAGAGCAGATAACCTCTCAGCTGGCTAAGAGAAACCAGATTCTGAAGGACAGAGAAGAGAGCTGGAGATTGAGAAGTAGAGCCACCTGGGTGAAGGAAGGGGATGACAATACCAAGTTCTACCATAAATTTGCAAATGGGAAGAAAGTTATCAATACTATTTGGCACCTATTAGATGAACAGGGAGAATCGGTGAACACCTTCCCCCGGTTGGCAGCTATGGCCTCTGTCCAATTCAGAAACATTTATAAGTCACCACCAAATGCCACCCTGGGAGACATAATCAGGAAAGCCCAACTATTCCCGAGGTTTGTAGTAAAATAAGAAAGTGGGGATTTGAAAAAGGAGGTCTCCCCGAGGGAATTGAAGGACACTCTCAAATGGTTTAAACGAGATAAAAGCCCTGGTCTGGATGGCTGGAATGTGGAATTCTACGTGGCCTTTTTGATACCCTAAGGGGGGACCTATTACAAGTTATAGAGGAATGCAGAGCCTATGGAAGAATGTATGAGGCCTACAACTCAACCTTTATCACCCTTATTCCCAAATCAGACAACCCCACATCCTTCAATGATTTCCAACCCATATCCTTATGTAACTGTATCTACAAGATCATCTCTAAGATTATAACAAATCGACTCCGGCCAATCTTATCCAACCATATCTCAGCTGAACAATTTGAATTTTTATAGAATAGACACATACATGAAGCAGTTAGAACGACACAAGAGATTCTACATTCTATCCAGACCCACAAGCTAAAGGGTATTGTCCTGAAAGTTGACCTCTCGAAAGCCTTTGATAAAGTTAATTGGCTATACCTCAGAATGCTCTTAACGCACTTGGGTTTCCCATTTGAATCCATAATATGGATTATGAGTTGTATCACTAATGTATCATACAACGTTCTCGTAAATGGTGTGGCCTCTCCTCTTTTCCACTCCAAAAGAGGCCTCAGGCAAGGATGCCCATTGTCCCCACTCCTCTTCTTACTCATCATGGAAGGTCTCAGATGTTTGATTAAGGAGGACCATAGAAGAGGTAGACTAAGGGGGATCCGTATCACTGAAGGATGCACATTAACACACCTGCTCTTTGTGGACGATGTGCTACTTTTCCTAAATGAGAGTATAGGAGATGTGACTGCACTTCTCAATACATTCACTATATTCCTAGTAGCCATTGGCATGTTGGTTAACAATGAAAAATCCTCTATAATGGCTATAGGATGCACACCATATGAGGTCTAGTATGCCTTGAGAAGATTCCCCTATAACCTACTGCAGCTGGACGAGGGATTAAAATATTTGGGTTATAGATTAAAACCACATGGTTATAAGAATGCTGATTGGATTTGGCTCATAACCAAATTGGAGAAAAGGCTAAACATATGGTATTTAAAATATTTATCAAGAGCAGGAAGATTCATACTCATAAAAGCAGTGTTGGAAGCAACTCCAGTTTATTGGATGTCTTTAGCATGGATTCCTAAAGGAATATTGTCCAGAATCAAAAACCTATGTTGTAGATTCTTGTGGAGAGGGAATCAGCCCAGAAGGATTTTTGCTTGGTCAAATTGGGACTCTTTAGCACTCCCAAAGAAGTGGGGAGGATGGGGTATCAAAAGACTAGACTCTTTCTCCACAACCATGGAGGCCAAACGAGGGTGGCAGCTGGTCACATTGCATAGCCTGTGGACTAAGGTGGCCACATCTAAATACACAACTCCTTTAAATCTTATGGACTAGATTTGACAACATCAATGGACACAAGCTGGAAAATCGAACATATCGAAAGCAATCCTACAAGCTATGCCCCTTATCAGGGATGGACTCACATGGCGAATAAAGTCAGGAGAAGTTGTTAAAATAGGGATGGACCCTTGGATTGGATGTGGGAACGCTCACAGACTCCCACAGGAGCTTAGAACATACCTCACTTCTAGAGGGATCTCACACCTTAACCAAATAACAGACAATGACCGCTCTACATTTTTGCAACAAGCTTGGAAATCTGGGAGGACATTACAAATCCCTTGACATTGGCAGCACCATTGGAAGGAATACACCGAGACACTCATGGAATCCCATATCAGGATATAGGAAGGGGAGGATGAGCTTATCTGGGCACATGCGAAGCATGGAAAATAATCACCTAAGGAGGGATACATAACTCTTATGAACTCTTTGAAACCACTGCAGTGTGAACCTTGGTGGAGAAGTATATGGAAACTTAAAGCAACCCCCAGGTCTAGGCTCCTCATGTGGACCATTCTGCATCACAAAATCCCAACTGGAGAAAATTTGATCAAGAGATCTTTTCATGGACCCTTTTGGTGCAGCCTTTGCAAAGCTGATAATGAAACTGGGAATCATCTCTTTCTTACTTGCCCATGCACAAAGGAGCTTTGGAATACTATTCATTCTCATATACCTTCACTCCCTAGGTTGTAGGGAACAATTGTTTAGGAAGCCTGGGAGGGATGGTAGTCCACTGTATCCTCAGAAAGAACAAAAAACATCCCTTTACTTACTTGCTGGGCCATTTGGATTGTCCGAAACATAATCATCTTTCAAAATTCTCCCCTCCACTGGTCGGACATCACTGCACAAATCCTAGCAGACTACCAACAGATTCCAGAGAAGGAAAAAAATCCCAATCCTAAGCATATCATCCCCGAGAGCATAAACCAATCCCACCCTTGGGCATACTTTGATGGCTCAGCTCAAGACATTGGATGTGGGGGAGGAGTTGTCCTCCATGTTACAACAAATCATATTTACAAAATCCAAATGGGTTTGGGCAGAGGGATGAACAATTTTGCTGAGCTGTTAGCAGAAAATACACCATTCACTTTTCTTTGGAAAGATAGTGCAGAAACTTACAACTCTTTGGAGATTCAAAAACTATATGCAATTGGATAAACAAAGTTACAAATTGTCATGCTTTTTCTCTGAGACACATCATGGAAGAAATTTTCAGACTTATAATTTTTTTTTGACAGATTTACTTGTCAACATATATATAGGGAGCAAAACACAGCTATCGATCTACTATCTAAGGAAGCAGTGCACATGCCTATAGGAACTTGGAGCATACTAGAGCAAATTGATGGAACCTTCCATCAGTATTATCATAGACCTTTTATAGAAATATCAGGTTAGTAAAGCTCAATGGGAGTTGGACATAAATTTTTGCTATATATTATTTGTTGTCTTTATATAAATACTATATGAAGTTTTTTATCAAGCAGTTTCTACACATGACAATTATTTTTTGATACTCTCTGCGTAGAGTAAGTACATAAAGCATTTTGAAAATCATAGCTCAGAACAATGTCTCCTTGTGTAGAGTACTCCTCTCTCTATTTTGAATACTCAACAGGATAGGCTTCTAGCCCACAATACAGTATATACCACTGGCATCTGCAAAATGTAATTTTCCTTATTAATGAAAATAACAACTTTTTCCAAAATATATATATATATTATATATATATAATATTATATATATATTAACTAACTTATGAAATTAAATTATAATACAAATCTCTTAATTCAAAATGTGAATAAATAAAATTATATATATGTAACCTACATGACAATGGGATTATATTATATTAAAATGAGAGGGGAAGATGTCATTCCTCTTCCTTTTCATTGTTACGGCACAAAGACAAAATGCCAATATTCTTTCTTTTGATTATCTTAAACTATGACAAAATGTCAAAATTCTTTTCATGGATAGTCATGATATAAAGGAAAAACGGTAGAAAATTAATGATTAATGAAAGCATAAAATATAAGGGAAAAATTGTTGAAAGTTAATAAAAAATATATTATAATATTTTTTATAATTTTAAATTAAAAATTAGTAAAATAAAAAACATTTTTTCCATTTAAATGTAAAATAAATTTTTATTTTTTAATTTTTATTTTGATAAAGGAATGTGAATAAGTGTAAGTTTATCTATTATATATTTTGGAGTTTTTTAGATATATTTTTCGTGGAATTTGTTTAGAATTTAGTCGAGATTTATTGGAATCACATGTTTGAATTGTGAACTCTTTGTAATTTCAATATCTTAAAGGTGATCACAATGTTTTTGAAGACAAATATCATCACTCGCTTTGGAATGCTAGCCATAAGTCATGCTACTTCGTATTTTAGTTTCCATATAATTTATCTAGATATGTGATCAAGAAAATTAAAGAAGGGAAACAATCTTCTTGTGTGTTTCTTTTCAAGCCACCAACAAAGCCCCTCTTGTCTGATGATTTTATGAGTAACATTGATGAGTTACCCTATGGTTACATTAAGAAATATTGCTACGTCAACCCCATCCACCTCTTGATTGAAGAAGGTTGTAGCAATACAAGTAAACCTTGACATGCCATTGGTATTTCCTCACTTGATCATAATCCTACCTCAATTTTTGTCCAAATGGTGAAGGAAGTTGCGACATATGTCTACTCAAGGTTTGATGTTACATTATTTTGGTTTGTGAACAAACACATAGGTAGACTTTACGGTATGGTTGAGATTATTAAATGGTTATGTTAGGTTTATGGTTTTACTGAGCATGTTATTTATCCTATGTTAAATTAGGGTAGGATGAATAAACTCTTTAGCATTGGCATTATATTTACTTGTGTGTTTCATTTTATTTGAATTTATAAATTTATTTTATTTGAATAAAAGGAAAATTATGCTCACATCATATGAAATTCTCTAAAAGATGGTTTTTATGCTTCATTTATTTCCTTCATGCATGAATTTACTGTGTATATGCTTCATTTATTTCCTTCACACATGAATTTACTTCTCTCAAGGAAGGGATAAGGAACTTATGTCGTTATCTCTCCCTTGCATTTAATATCCATTTGGTGAGAATGTTTCAAGTTTATAGGCTTTTAGAGATTCTAGATTTCTCATGCAATCTTAAGATGAGCACATGTCCCCTAGTTGGAGCCATCTATTACACCTTGGATCCTTTGCAGTGCACCCTACATTTTCTTTCACAAGATGTGATCATGTTGATATCTGTAAAGTGTGATGATTTCTATGTATATGGGCTTGTGGGATGAGTTGATGTACAAGTGTTGGCTAGCGGTGGCTTGGATCCCCTATGGTGGATGGACATGGAAAGTCCTTTTAGACTCCATTCTCAAGATGTTTGGTTTTATTTCTTTGGTTGACTATCCCTTGGTGGTGATAATTCTCATCATGTTGGGCATTGATGTCCTAGGTAAGTATTTGAGCATCTTAAGATGTATCTATTAGGGCACACGATTTACAGTAGCCCTAATTACTCACTTATTGCTATGTAAAAAGTGATTAAGCTTCCCAAGGGTTGTCACACCCATGATTTAACACACTTATGTTCCCCACATCAACCCTCTCTTTTCTTATGTATTTTCCACACTATAGCCATAATCCCTTATCGATGATTCTGCTCATGCTCATCTGTTGCACACTTCCCAAAATAGTCTCACTATTTTCAAAGAATATCACAATTTTTGAAGCATTGGTCACACTTTTTGAGGCACATATGTGCTAGTTATACCCACATGGTTTGCTTGCTTTTCGCAAACGTATAAATTATGAATACATTTCGCTCACGTAATAGGTCGCTAATTTTTCGAAACCGCAGAAATTATTAAAAAAAAAATGTAAACAATTTATAATTCGCGACCGTACAAAGTTATAAAATAATTCTCATGTCAATTAGCTCATCTGACAGTCCGCTCATTTTCCGTAACCATTAATGCATCGTTTGCTAGCTTTTCGCAAACGTATAAATTATAAAATAAATTTCATCTAAACATATAAAATTATATATATATTTTAAAACATTTCAATTTCAAACATTTCAAACCTTTCGAAACATTTCAATTTCAAAACATTTCAAACAGTATACCACTTGAGTGCCTCATGTTTAAGAGTATGGTTTTTTTAAGAGGTCACATGTATGAATTTTTTAAAGATTTTTTTAAGAGGTTACATGTTAGAGTATGTTTTTATAGATTTAATTGTGATTTTAATATTAGATAATAATAATTATTTTATTATCAGAATTTTGAATAATTACCTCACAATACTTTTTTTGGCACTCGGCTATATATATGACCTCATAATTGGTGGCTATATATGACCTCATAATTGGATTATCACACCGAAACTCTAGGGGTTCCTGCAGTGTTCCCAATGATCCAGAATCGTGAATTTATTTGTGAGGATGGATCTAATTTGGTCAATGTAGCTAAGGAAAAATGGAGTTGTCTATAATGAGATTTTTTGGAGATTCCGGTGACGGAATCCGGCGGAAGAAATGAGGTTAAATCTTGATTTTTAGCAGTTAAAATGGTTTTTTTAACTGCATATTTGGATTCAGC